>JAJIBD010000291.1:480000-759726 GCA_021461705.1 Cryptotis parvus
TATTAACTTAATTCTTCAAGAACAGCTGACATTACTTTTCAAGCAACTTTAACCTTAGTTTTAGTCTGCATATATGGGACTAACTTATGGGTAGTTATTGTATGATAAAATAGAATCAGACAGTGGATACATCAGACTCTTACACAGTTATAGACATATACAGATTGATCTTATCTCAGAAAAATATATTTACACATTGATATATTGATATCTATATTGTCTCTTGTATTTTTGTTACTGGTTTTGGCATATCGAACACGCATCGGACAGCTTGCCAGGCTCTGCCGTGCTGGCGCTATACTCTCATTACTTTGTGGGGCTCTCTCAGAGAGGTGGGTAGAATATTCATGGCAATTTGGAGCGGCCGTGCAACACAGAAAGCTTGTTTCTGCTCTGACGGGTGTATCTGTGTCTGTGGCTCAAGCATTTCTGGGCTTGAAATACTCTCCTCTGCAGGGCGGGTCTCTGCAGGGTAGGCTGGGTTTCTGATAAGCCCAGCTGGAGACTGGATTAATCTGTTGGGTGGAGTTCTTATGAGCTTCGGAGGGTGGATGGTGTTAATGGAAAAAAACATCTCTGAATGCAGCAGTTATGTGTACCTAGGTCGAGAAGTCAACATGATGAACGGTCTAAAACCTGAGCTGCGCAGGAGGAAGAGAGCGGCATGGAATGCCTTCAAAGGCATCTAAGAAATAGCTAAAAGGACAAAGAACCTCCGGCTCCGGGCACATCTCTTTGACTCTACCCTTCTCCCTGCATTAACATATGCCTCAGAGACTTGGGCCCTACTAAAGCAGGATGAGAATGCTATTCGGGTCTCCCAGAGAGGAATCGAAAGAGCCATGCTTGGAATATCACGCCGCTCAAGTGAAAGAAGGAATCGGAGTTCTGACCTCCGTCGCTGTTCCAGAATCAGGAATGCTGTCTCATTTGTCAAGGCATCAATAATCAGATGGGCTGGACATGTAATGCGATTTGGAGACAACAGCTGGACTAGAGCAGTTACCAACTGGATCCCATGGGATGTCAAAAGATCACGTGGCTTCCCACCTACAAGATGGTCAGACTTCCTTGTCAAGACTCTGAAGGAACAGTTTGAGGCTCTTCATATTCCTGAATCAACCAGATGCCATTGGGCTATATTGGCACGTGATAGGGACCAATGGAAATGTTACTGGCACCTGCTCTAGCAAATTGATGAATAACAGGATTCAAGTAATCAAGTGATCAAGTGATTGTCTCTTGTATAGGTACATATCTAAAAATATTTAACCCTAATTTACAAATATATTCCTGAATGTCTCTTCTTCTCCTCCTCCTCCTCCTCCTCCTCCTCCTCCTCCTCCTCCTCCTCCTTCTTCTTTTTTTCTTCTTCTTCTTCTTCTTCTTCTTCTTCTTCTTCTTCTTATTATTATTATTATTATTATTATTATTATTATTTTGCTTTTTGGGTCACACCTGGCAAAGCTCAAGGGTTATTCCTGGCTCTCTGCTCAGGAATTACTCCTTGTGCTGCTTGGTGGACCATATGGGATGCTGGGGATCCAAACCGGGTCAGTTGAATGCTAGGAAAATACCCTCCCCACTGGACTATTGCTCCAGTCCCTATTCCTAAATGTTGTAAATTGATAATTGCTGAACATCTGGCAACTACTTCTCTCTGCTTTAAATGATTTTGTTTATGATTTTTTAAAGGAAATTAAAAAATTGATGAAGCTTTTTAATCTATGTTCCTCAATTTTCCCATTTGTTAAGAAAATACAACTTTCAAGACATTAGACTCCTGTTGGGGAAAACATCCTACGTAAAGTCAATTGTATTTGCAGAGAAAAATATTGCCTATTTGTTAACTATGAATTGAGTCGACGGGTTTATGAGTCTTTAAACATTAGAGCAGACTGGAAGACGAGATGGGCAACTTTGAGGGTTAACTTCATAGTGCATACATGGGTGAATAGAGTCAGTGAGATGAAAGTGTGGGTTCTCCACAGGAGCACCCTGTACCGGCTGGTTCCCTCTAGGAATTTGCCTTTGGTCAGACCAAATCAGAGTTATTTTACTTGCGTGAACAGACAACCCAACTTCTCTGCTGTCTTCTCTGCTTTGTCAACATATCACTTGGACTTAGGGGAGTATAATTGAATGCGGTGAGTATTTTTTGGGCCTGTCTAGTTTATAAACTACCACTCAAGCTCCAAGTTCAAGTCACCTTGGCATTTGAAAAAATACATCCCTGCTTTGATATCACTTCAAAAAAAGTCACCAAAAGGGTTACATTATTCAAATGGATCCTTTCAAATAGTCAAACGCTTACTTCTTCCTAAACACCCAGATCAGACCTTGGCTCCACCATAAAGCCCTTAATGATCACACATCCCCACATGAGCTCATCTGGCATCTACATCTATAAATTGCACTATGTAGGCAAGGACATTAGAATTCATGATGAAGGAGCAAAAATAAAATGAAATTATGGGTGGAACATAAAGAAATTTCTTTCTATGACATATGCTGTGTGGGGAGGGGAAAGCAGCAAGAAACAGACATGAATAAAGTGTAATGATCTGTGTGAGCCACAGATACTGGGCAACTTGTACTGGTCTATACTCAAGAGACATGTTAAACTATGAGAAGAACTGGTATTAGGGTTCAAATATGTTCATGAATGACTGGAGGAATGAAAATATATATAATTGGAACACACCAAAGATTAAGCACTGAAGAGAGATGTAAACTGTTGATGCTAATAGTATATAGAATCTGGCTTTGGGTTAAGACATTAAATTAATGTGTATAGGAATCTGGATTGTTTTACCTCCCCATTTTCAGGGAAAAAATACCCATTGACCCAAAAAACTCTTTTTTAAAATAACAAAAGAGAGGGCCCTGGAACAACAGTACAGAGGGTTGGGCTTTTGCCTTGCTTGAAGCAGACCTAGGTTCTAACCTCCATCCCATATGGTCCCTCCAAAACTGCCAGGAGTGATTCCTGAGTCCAGAACCAGGAGTAACCCTTGAGCATCACTGGGTATGACCCCAAAAGCCAAAAATAAAATAACAGAAGATCCAGGTGATAGTACAGTGAATCCAGGCCTGTTTGTACCTGACTGGGTCCAATGTCCAGCACCACTTAAATTTCCTGGAGCCACACTAGGAGTGATTCCTGAGCACAAAACCAGGGGTAAACCATTTTACCCCTGTATAAATTAATTTAACTTATACACATTAATTTAATTTCTTATACGCATTAATATCCTTTAATAAACAACATTTGTATGTGTGGTGCCTGGGGAGGAGCCCAGGAACTCACACATATAAAAGTAGGTGCTCTACTGCACTGCCATATCCCAGATATTTAGATGACTTTCTGATAATCACCCTGGTTTTCAGTAACAAAGCTAGATGGTCATCCAAGACTCAGGTCCAAACCAAGCATTATTAAAGGCACAATAATAATTGCCCCAGTAAGGGCAGAAAGAAAGGAAGTTTTAGGTCACAGAAGGGAAGAATATCAAAATAATCAGAATTTCCAAATGTATACAGGGATTACAGATAGGAGGAGTTACTGTATTCAATTATAGTGAAGTTCATTCAATCCCGAAATGGTCGAATTTTTTAAAATTTTTTTATTTTTACAATTACAAAGATATACAATTAAAAAGTTCATATTTGGGTTTTGGTCATACAGTGATCCAGCAAAATGGTCGGATTTTTAAGGGGAAATTTATAGTGTTATCATGCTAAAAATTCTCTCCTCATGTGAGATAAATTAAGCCTTCTCTTACCATATATTTATGCTAATAATTTCTATTGTGAATAAGAATTTAATCTCCCAGGAACACAGTCCTTAGATCAGCACACCCATGCGCCACTAGGTGGCTAGTACTAATGCCATGATGCATTGTCGAGGGAAAGATTGCTGACATGGGTCTTGGGCAGGATTCTGAATGTTTCTATTGGCTTGATGTCATGTGGCCTCATTTTACTTACACTGATGAGCGAGTTCTAGTCACAAATCCCATGTCTCCATTTCTCTTCTAGAGTGAAGTAGTTCTTAACCTATACGCCTTTCCCTGGCCTGGTTTCATAAATCAGGTGACTCATTTTCTTAAACTAAGCCAAGTAACTTGTCAGAAACTGTATTATGTTCTTATTTCTTAAAAGCTCGGGACTCAGGGGAATATCTGAACTTCCCTAACTGAGACATCATGGTGGAGCAGCCTTGCTCCATACCCTGTCTACATGGTCTGTTCTGCCTGCTGCCTGGAAAACATCTTTTGCAGCTTCCCCTACTTCATCTCTGCCTCAGCTTCATAATAAAAAGCGCAGGCAGTCCATAACAAATGCTTATCAAGTCTCAAGGGCTTCTAATTAATTCCTTGTAATGCTGTTTCTTATATCAATTAAGTTCTAGGATACTAGCGACTCTCTGTCAAGGCCAGCTCTTAGCTGCTGCACAGTACAAGATAGTAATGCAGAAATCTGTGAGACTACTGTCACTCCCTTCCAAGTTGTCACATGAACATGAATTATCCCTTCCTCTGGGCAGCTAAAGGTTCTGAGTAAAACAATTCCCTGGAATTCAGATCTTTAGTCCATTTTGATCTGATTTTTTGTGCATGGTGTTAGACACAGGTCCAAATTCATTTTTTTACATGTTGCTGCCCAGTTTTCCCAACACCACTTGTTGAAGAGGCTTTCCCTTACTCCATTTTAGACTCATTGCACCTTTATCAAAAATTAAATGATCATGTGTTTGAGGTTGGGTGTCATGATACTCAATTCTATTCCATAGGTCCACAGGTCTGTTTTTATTCCAATACCATGCTGTTTTAATTACTACTGCCTTGTAGTACAGTTTGAAGTTGGGAAAGGTGATGCCTCCCATCTTCTTTTTCCCGAGGATTGCTTTAGCTATCCTTGGGGGTTTATTGTTCCATACAAATTTCAGGAGCGTTTGGTCAATTTCTTTGAAGAATGTCATCGGTATCCTTATAGGGACTGCATTGAATCTGTACAGAGCTCTAGGGAGTATTACCATTTTGACAATGTTGATTCTCCCCAGAAAATGGAACAGGGTGCTAATAATAGTCGAGGGGTTCTAATGCCAACCTAGAACTGAGCATTAAATAGAGGCAAAAGGATACACATGACAACCTTTTAATGTATGTTCTGTGATCCATAGTCTGGAAGGGAAGGAAAAGAGAAAGAGAGAGAGAGGAAAAGAAATAAAGAACCTGCCATGGAGCAGGGCTGGGGAAAGGGGAGGGAACCGGGGATGTTGTTGGTGGGAGATGGGCACTGGTGGAGGGACGGGTGCTGAAACACTGTATGACCAAAACCCAAACATGAACTTTTTAATTGTATATCTTTTTTATTTGTATATCTCACGGTGGTATAATAAAATACTTAAAAAAAAAGAATGAATTAAAGAAAGTGCAAGTTTCAGATAAAAAAAAAACAATTCCCTGGAGATCACAAACTCTTAGGATGGAATTTTGTTCCCAGACACTCTTTGTGATAAGGCACTAATATTACTCTCAGAAGTGTTTTTTTTTTTTTTTTGGGGGTGAGGGGTGGAGTGTCAAGGACCAGGTGCTACTAATGCCTTAATCCATTTTTCTAGCTGATATGTTCATCCCATTCTGTATAGCTTGGAAAGTCATGGGTATCTAGATGCACGTTTAAGATACAGCTCAGAGGAGTGACCAGAAGGGAGCAAGAAACATCGAATGAGAGACAGAGACAGCATTTGTGTCAGAATGTGCTCCTAGGGAGAAGGCAAAGCAGCTCTAAATGAAGAGAATATAAATAAAAGATCAACTGACCCATCAGTATTTTATCCAGGATAGAGGACATCCACACAACGACACTTTCGTTGCTAACTTCATTTTCTAACCTCCAACTCATTACTCGGTGCAATATTCTGAGCATGATGATCACTGCCACCGGGTCAGTTAATTTGTCATAATTGGAGGTGCTATTCAAAATCTTCCCAACCAAGCACTGGGCTATAGAGCTATATCAATGGTAAATTTTACTAATACTCAACTGACTTGTAATGAAAATTTCCTTAATACAGGGTCACTAATAGCCTCAAGTATTATTATTACATGGGTGAATCTCTTGGTTTTCTCTCTCTATCTCTCTCCAATAAATCTTTTATATATGTACTTTCATATATAATTATTTTTTATATATGTGTATCTTTTCTTTTAATTTTTTGGACCACACCAGTGGTGCTCATGGTTTACCCCTGGTTTTGTGCTCAGGAATCACTCCTGGTGGGACTCTAGGAAATTTAAGTGGTGCTGGACATTGGACCCAGGCAGGCACACAAAGGCACTTATTCACTGTACTATCACCTGGATCTTCTGTTATTTTATTTTTGGCGTTTGGGGTCATACCCAGCGAAGCTCAAGGGTTACTCCTGGTTCTGGACTCAGGAATCACTCCTGGCAGTTTTGGGGGGACCATATGGGATGGAGATTAGAACCTAGGTCTGCTTCAAGCAAGGCAAAAGCCCACCCTCTGTACTATTGTTCCAGGGCCCTCTCTTTTGTTATTTTAAAAAAAAAGTTTCTTGGGTAAATGGGTGTGTTTTTTTTCCTGAAAATGGGGAGGTAAAACAAAGAACTTCAGGACCCAAGACTATCTGTCTCTAGCATCACATAGCACCAACCCCAAGAAAATACAATCTTTAAGTTTCTCTAAAAATATTCTAAATAGACACATTAACTATCCAGCTAAGATGCGGATTTGGAGTAATATTATGTGTAGTTACCAATACTGCAGTCTTGATTACAAAAGACATGCATTCTCTAATGACTTGCAAGATCTTGACCACTCACCACTCTGTTTCCAGATCCAAGGATTAGGTCACAAGTACCGTCAATAGCAACTGATTATTGAAAAGTGTGTTGAGATGACACAAAAATAAACTTTACATGTTTTCCTCTTATACTATTCCTCTTCTAACAGATTCAGAAAAAAGCATCATCCCTACAATGTGCTAATAATTGTTGAAAGGGCTAATACCAGCCTAGAACTGAGCATTACATACAGGGCAAAAGATACACATGATAACCTCTAAGTGTATGTATTACAATCCATAATATGTAAGAGAAGGAAGAGGAAAAGAGAGAGAGAGAAAGGGAGAAAGAGAGAAAAGAGATAGGGAACCTGCCATAGAGTCAGGCTATGGGAGGGGGAGGAAATTTGGGACATTGTTGGGGGGAAGTAGGCACTCGTGGAGGGATGGGTGCTGGAACACTGTGTGACAAAAACCCCCAAACATGAGCAGCTTTGTAAGTGTGTATCCCATGGTGGTATAATAAAATATTAATTAAAAAAAGCATCATCCCTTTGTGAAGTGATAAATTCTATCGCATATAGCAATGGGTAAAAGCTCACATGTTGTAATGAAAACCCTACAATTTGGATTCTCTGTGTTTGATTAGTGACACTTTTTTAAAAAAGAATAAACCAATGGAGGCACTAATTCCATCTTGATGTGACCTTATAGACCTAAGCTCTTTGACGAATAAATGCAAGTTCAAGGGCACTGTGCAAAGAAAGAGAATCAACAGGCTTATCCCCTGCATTCAATTTTTCAGAAACTGACTCATTTTTATCAAGTCATTTCCATTCCTTCTGCACACACCTATTATAGTTCCCAGAAATACTGGCAATTGAACATGGTCAAGCAACTAACTTATTTGCTAGTATTATATAAAGGATATAACAATGTATGAAAAGATGAGAGGACATAAGTGAAAGACAAAGATGAATAACAACATGACTGTGTTAAAGAGACAATCACCTCCTGGACTATCAGCCACTGGCTTGACCACTAATATTAACTTTCATGAGAATCTGAGAGCAAGATATAAGGCACACAGTTTGCCAATGAGCAATGAGAGTAAAGCAGAGGCCCAGGAGAACACTAATTTACATCAGCGCTGAAACCCCTCAGGAGGAGGAATATACACAAATATCTTTACAAGTTTGTAATTACCCTACAGTAGTCAGGAGACTTTGACCATAAGTCAGTACAGGCCTTCTTTTTTTATTGTTATTTTATTACACAACCTTTAGACATACAATTACAAGATGCCCATGTTTGAGTTTTGGTTCAAGAGTGTTCTAACACCCATGCCTCCACCCATACACATTTCCCATTACCAATGTCCCCTTCTCTAACTCCCTCCCCCAACCAAACTCTATGGTGGGTTGTGTATTTCCTTTCTTTTTTTCTATCTCTCCCTCCTGCCTACCTTTCCTGCACATCGTGGAATGTAGTATATTCTAGGACATGATTGGTTCCACTAGTCTGATGGACCTCATGGCTGCAAGCGGCTACACAACTTAGGAAGCCTCATGGTCAGCTGGGCTAGGGAAGAGCTGAGTGCCAGCTCTCCCTGTTGCATTTGAGGCTCTGCATGCTATAGCTGGTGGCCCTGCGCAGTTCCTGGGTGGGACCACTGGATTCTGGGAAAAGATAGAGAGGGGAAGGGTGGCTCCATCTCCATCTCATGAATGCCCTGTGACTTCCGCTTCTGGGAGCCGCTACCGGGGCCTCGAACTTGGCTACTCTGTTAATCTGGTCTTGAGATTAGCATCTCTCCTGGGTGGGTTCTGATGTGCTGCAGCATCCAGACAGCAAAAATGGCAGCTATTGTGGTGGGTGAGTCTCAGCCGTCTGCTTACGGGGACTCCCAGAGGTGATGGGTCCACTCCCAAAACCTATCTGTGCTCCTGGGAGCCTCATGGTCAGCTGGGCTAGAGGAGAGCTGAGTGCCAACTCTCCCTATTGCATTTGAGGCTCTGCCAGTACAGATCTTCTTATACTTAGCCTTTAATAATCTGAGTTCACCTGACCACTTGATCACTTGACATCCCAGTGAGCACCAGTAACATTTCCATTTCTCCCTATCATGTGCCAGTGTAGCCCAATGGCATCTGCTTGCTCCAGAAATTCAAAGAGCCTTAAACCATTCTGACCATCTTGTAGGTGGGCAGCCACGTGAATTTTTGACGTCCCATGGGATCCAGTTGGTAACTGCTCTAGTCCAGCAGTCATCCAAGTCATAGTACATGTACATCCTATCCGATTTTCCATGCCTTTGCAAACAAGGCAGCATCCCTAACTCTTGATCATTGACAGAGGTTGGAACTCCGATTCCTTCTCTCACTTGAGTGAGGCGTGGTATTCCAAGCATAGCTCTTTCAATTCCTCTTCGGGAGACCTGAATAGCATTCTCATCCTGCTTTCATGGGGCCCAGGTCTCTGAGGCATATGTTAATGTAGGGAGAATGGTGGAGTCAAACAGATGTGCCTGGACCCAGAAGTGCTTTGTCCTTTTAGCTATTTCTTTGATGCTCTTGAAGGCGTTCCATGCCACTCTCTTCCTTCTGTGCAGCTCAGGTTTTAGGTCGTTCATCAAGTTGAGTTCTCGACCTAGATACACATAATTGCTGCATTCAGAGATGTTTGGTCCATTGAGAGTGAATGGAGCATCCAGAACTAGTTCGTTTTTCATGAACATTGTTTTGTTGAGATTCAGCTGTAAACCTATCTTTCCACATCCTGAACAGGATTGGCAGAACATTAGATGAAGGACAACCATGCGAGCAAGCTGGCTTCAGAAAAGGATTCAGCACACGGGACCATATCCACACAGTAACCAAGCTCATTGAGGTTTATAGGGAGTTCAAGATGCTGCTCTGTTTAACGATCATTGATTTACAGAAAGCCTTTGATTCTGTTGAGACGGAAGTGGTCATTGAAGCACTAGTCAAACAGAGCATTCAAACCCAATACTTCAAGATCCTTCATGAGCTGTATTACAGACTCACCACCAGGATCTCACCATTCTACAAGGAAGTGAACATTGATGTCAAAAGAGGGGTTCAGCAGGGTGATACCTTTTCACTGAAACTCTTCAGCACCACTCTCAAGAACATCATACAACAATTAGAATGGGAAGGAATGGGAGTTAAGATAGATGGTCAGCAACTACCCCACCTCTGCTTCGCTGATGACATCATTCTAATAACACCAAACATTAGCCAAGCGGCACAAATGCTGACTGACTTCGACTGAGAATCTAAGTTAAGCTGAGTATATCTGTTTCTAGGATGAAAGACCTCTCAAACAAATACAAATAAGGACTAGAGAGATAATAAAATGGGGAAGGCTTTTCAGTTACACACAGCCAACCCAAGTTAAATCCCTGCCAACCTATATGGCCACACTAAGCCCCTTCAAGAATGATCCCTGAGCGCAGAGCCAAGGGTAATCCTGAACACAACTGGTATGTCTGAACACCCCTTCCGTTGAAAAATTATAAACAAAAACTCATTAGCTATTGCCTGCTGCTCTATTCATTCTACACATTTGCCACCAGACAAGGAGTTCGTTGGCTTCGACTGTTTCCAATGATTGGGCTGATTGATAGTTCCTCAAGAGAATACTTCAAAAAATTTTTATATGTTACTTTTCAAATTTTTTTTCTATGTGTTTAGTGCATTGTTGGTTTACCACTTGCCTAATATTGACTTCCCACTTACGCAGAATTGAATTACTCTCTACTGGGTTTATGGTTCCCAAGGTTAATTATTAAATCTCTTTAAAAAGAAGAAATGCATTGAGTGTATGTACCAAACACATTTTTATTAACAACTGAAGGTTTGAACACATAGAAATAAAAATGGCACAAAATGAACTATGAAAGAGCAAGTCTCACAAAAAAGGAGTTTAGTAATCTGTTAGGTTTGATTTGGTTTAGGTCACTCTCGTGGTGCTCAGACAACAATCTGGTTCCAGGGGTTAGATCTGAACCTTCCACATGCAAGGCATGCACTCCAGAACATTAAAATAGCTCCTTGGTCCTCACTAGAATACTAGAACATTGTGAATTCAGAATATTATGAACTTTGGCAAATCTACGAGTTGAATTGGAACCAGATATATTAAGCACTAACTAATGTAGTGTAGGTACTAATATATACGTGACGTCAAGCATCACCGGGTGATAAATAAAGTATACAGTGGCCACCAGGGCTATATATATCTGGGATACCAGGAAATCTATGTAGAGCTATGGATAAAAATCAGGATCTAGTACATGCTAAGTTTACACTCTACTATTTGAGTGAGCTACCTTCACACTCCCGTATTTTATTTTTAAATAGAAGATCTAACAGGCAAGTTATTAGATCACTCTTAGCCATATCATTTATCACCTCAATTTAGTAAGTAAATTTTAACTTAAACACAGATATTCATTTTTCATGTTTGCTTACTGGGACTAAAAGCGGAAACTATGTATTACCTAGCTATTTTAAGAAAATATTGATTATATTCAAATATCATATTTGAAAGTAGAGGAAATAATTTATTAGATAATTTCCTTATCTTCATAGAATTGCCCATCACTATGGGACCCTAGATGTGCCTCTACATAGAGAACATGCCTTTAACTTATGATGACCTAAACTGGATCCCCAGTGCTGCTCCCTTGACCAGCTCCACTTCCCCCCCAGTGCACTGGAGCCCTATCAGTATGGACCATTGCTCCCAAGTTGAGCATCACTGATGTAGCCCTGTGCCTCAAAGCACTAATGGCTATTATAGTTGTAAATCTGGCATCAGGGTCTGCTTTACTACTCTTTCATTATGGTCAACATAGTTCTATTCCTCTAGCTATGGCAGAGTCCTTGGTATCATTCCCGTCCTTAATTTCTGATCACATGATCATTGCTATGAACAATGAAAAAATGTGAGGAAAAAATAAAACTATTCCAAAGGAAAAAGACAGAAGTTAAGTAATGGAAGAGAGGTTAGTAATATATTGACTACAGTGGTATCTTTAGAAGCCCAGAGACAGGGGATAGGGGTTTGGGAGAGGAAGGTTGTACAGGCTACAAATACTTTCTGACATTTACGCTGCTCTTATGTGTAATATTTCCTTTAAAGCTTAGTCAAGACTTTCAATATACTTTATTTGGTGCTGTGGGTGGAGGAAAATGGGAAAAGTAGCTATTCAAGGTAGTACACTATGCAACAAATGTTTTATCACTTCCATGGCACCTTTAAATTCAAGAGGATAAGGGGTTAGAGTGATAGGACAAAGGGGTAGGTCGCTTGACTTTACGTGGCTTCACATGGCACCACATATAGTCCCCTGAGCCCCGCCAGGAATGGCTCTTGAGTGCAGAACTGGAAGTAAGCCCAGAGCACTGCCAGATGTGGCCCAATAAATGAAGAAACAAATAAACAGACAAAAATCAAGAGTATAAGATGTAGCATTCTGGAAGGAAATCATGCAATATTATGTCTTTTCTTGTTTTACTAGACAACAACAACTCTTCAAGGCTATCAATCTAGTTGGCATATACAAAATGAAGATGGTAATCAATTCCTAATCAATGAGTATCCTAAAGGTACAGGTGGCATTTGGCGGCACCATAGTTCTCCATCGCCATGTATCTAGATCTGCTAATTGAACTTAGTCCTAAAGAAAAGCCTTTTCCAGTGAATGTGATAGCATTAGCTTAAATCTATGTCAATATAATTCAGTTTCAGTCTGTCAGTTATAGCACAGATAGTGACTGAGTGGATTTTCATTACATTTGGAGGTTATGTGTCATATGCTTGAATTAATTTGGGGAACTAGTGAATGTGGATGGAAGGGATTACTGTAGAAATAAAATGCAGTTATTTAGCAAAGCAGTTGCACTGGGGTCAGACAGAAGATCCAGAAGTCTCTTGGTCAGAGAGACAAGCTATACATATTAAAATGTCATGAAAGAAAACAGCAAAGGTTCATATATATCTCAGACTAAATTTCATAGCAGCAGACACTCCCCAGAGCAGCTGCTTGCTTTTCTATGGAGTAGTGGCTCTCAAATGCTTCACAACTCTACATAAAGGTTCCTTCATATGCAAAGCATCAGATCAGATAATTCAGGTAACCACTAAAGCTAGTGAGTCCTTAATGGTGTAAAACTTAATGGTGTTAAAGCTTGTTTTTTTTTTTTTTTTTGGTGTGGTGGGGAGCTTAAGAAGGGCCATAGGGTTACATCCTGCTTATTCCTGGCTTTGCACTTAGGAATTGCTCTTGGTGGTGCTCAGGAAACTATAAGAGTTACTGGGGACTAAACCTGGGTTATATGCATACAAGGTGAGTGTTCTACCTGCTGTACTATTTTTCCAGCTCACCTGGAAATATCTTCTTTAAAATTCTCAAAATCCTTGAGAATTTTAAAGGTATTCCTCTGTTTCAATATTTAAGTAAGCAAACCTATAGAGATCACTACCTAGAATACTACTGAGTTTTCAATGTGGCTATTTGTAACCCCGCCTCCATCCCCTTTTAAAAAAAATATTATGCCACTGTGAGATATACAGTTACAAAAGTGTTCATATTTGGATTTCAGTCATACAGTGTTCCAGCACCCGTCCCTCCAGCAGTGCCCATTTCCCACCACCACCACCACCACCGATATCCTGTGATTTTCCCCCCACTGCCCTAGCCTGCCTCTATGACAGGCAATTTTCATCTCCCTCTCTCTCTCTTTCTCTCTCTTTTCTTCCTACCCTTCCTCCCTCCTTCCCTCCCTCTCTCCCTCCTTTCCTTCCCTCCCTTCTCTTACACATTGTAGCTTGAAATACATGCATTTAGACGTTATCGTGTAACCCCAACCACTTTTTTAAAAAAGGATGATACTGGGCTGGAGCGATAGTACAGCAGACTGGGCATTTGCCTTACATGCGACCAACCCTGGTTCAATCCCCAACATCCATATGTTCCCCAAGGACCACCAGGAGTGATTTCTGAGTAAGCCCCGAGCATTGCTAGGTGTGATCTTCCGATCAAAAAATTTTAAAAAGGGTAATACAAAGCAGTTAAATATTAATTCTATTCTCTTTGAAATATGATGGGAAATGATCACAAAATGTCTATAATTCATCCAACCTTTCAGTTAAATTGCTCTCTGAAAATTTCTATATTAGGCTCACTGGATGGAAAATCTGATTGCTTAGTCTAGTTTCGATGAGTCAACCACTCACCCAGGGATCAATCAAGATAGGTTCTAAAAGATGGGGAAGGGAAGAATAACTTCTAAGGAAGGGGCTTCACTTCAGAGAAGCAGAACGGTCAAGAATAGACAGGATGCCCTCACTAAGAAAGATGAGGGCAAAGAGGCAATTCACAGAGCTGGAGTACATGTCTTGCATGAGGCAATTCTAAGAACTTCCTGGTCTCCTGAACAGAGCCAGGAGTGACTCCAAGCATTAATTCAGGGATAGAAACTGAGTACAACCATATTTATCCCTCACCCCACAAGAGACAAAGAGAGAGAGATGAGAGAGAAAAAAAGAGAGAGAGAGAGAGAGAGAGAGAGAGAGAGAGAAGCACAAAGGGTCTTCCATGGTTGAGTGAAAAATAGTATAAAGCATATGTGTCTTCATACTGCACCCTCACAGGCAGCCTATACGGCTAATCCTGGGCTACTGTAAGTCAGCCTGATGATTACAGTAGATGCATATATCAGGAAAATAGAGTTAGATTAGGAAATTTAAAGGTTAGAAACAGTCTCAATCAACCTAACAGTAAACAGTTAAGATTTTTGTTGGCTCGCTGAACTAAAAATTAAAAGGTAAGGTGGGATTTGGGGCTTAGTTCTACCTAATGGTGGAAGGTCTGTATCTCTGACATTTTCAGATGACTCCATGTATGAGCTTCATGTTCAGGCAAAAAAAGCGCAAAATAGCTGCAGTGGTTTCAAGCCTGATAACCACATTTGACAAAGTCCAGTCAAAGAAACATCATTCTTCTGGCTCTCTCAGGAAAAAGAACCATTCCTCGACAGTCACAGAAAACCTCCCTTGTGTTTGCTTTTCTAAGTCAAAACAAATGCACCTTCATGAATTGTTTCTTGTAATTAAGGGAAGTTAAATGTTTGAAATTATCTTATATTATCTTATATCTGGATTTCCAGAACTGTCTAGTTGCATGAAGGTAAGAAATTCATAATGAGAAAACACCTAAGATGCCAATTACATAACTTTACGATCTGACTCTTAGTGTGATGGAGAAAAATTCATTTGTTTACAACAGGCAACTGTTTTTTAAAAGTATCCCTTTCTCCTCAAGTCTATGATCAGTTCTGTGTGGAATAAGAAATATCTGTGTGCCATCAAAAATGGGGCATGACATTAGGTGATAAAATAGTGGTTTTAACAGGGGCAAGCACCACATGGTGCTCTTAAGGAACAGTCTCCAAACACTGCTGGGTGTAATACCGCAAAATGAAACAAAAGTTTACATAAGGTAAAACGTACTGATAGAATTCAAGAATGAACTGGAGGAATACTAAAATGGGTAGGACATTGGTCTTGCATGTGGCCAACCCAGGTTGGATCCCCAACATCCATTTGGATCCCCAATATCCCAGATGGTCTCCAGGAATGATTCCTGAGTTCAGAGTCAGGAGTAACCCCTGAGCATTGTCAGGTGTGGCCCCCAAACAGTAAACAAACAAATGAAAAAATAGAATCTTGGAGCTTAGTATTGCTGACACATGACAAAAATAAACATGGAATAAAAATAAATTACTTAATTCAGGATTAGTCCACATGTATTTAAATACTATACATGCTCTCAATAGTAACTTTATCTTAACTATACTTTGCCTTTTATATTGCTCTAATTGTGATCACTTTACACATGCATTTTGAATATATAGCCTATTCCCTAATGATCCTCATGTACACTTAACAATGATGTAACAGTATCTTCAGAATTCATTGTAATGAGTTTCACAATGAGACACTGGAGTCTGTTTCTTGTGATGACTCAGGGAGGCAACATGTCAAAGACAAGCTAAAGAGGTGATAGAGAGAGGGTCAGATGCACTGGACCAAGACCTGAAAAAATATAATGGACAACCTTACTAATGTCATACTCCTACTGAAGAATAATCCTGCCAGTGTCCATGCATGAAAAGACTGCATTGGGTTCTACTGAAAGGCATATTATCTACTGTATGAATAAAGGCAGAGAAATTCATTTTAGGGAAACTTGACAACCTGAGTTGAAAGATGATAAACCAAACAGTCAGATAAATTAAGATAAGCATTTGTGGCATCATCTACATACTGAAGATACTGGTCCCCAATGGTTTAAAGAAAAATAATATAGATGATCAACTAGGTACCTATTGTTTAACACCTGATGTTCGATCATCATTCAGAAGGCAGTGGTACTTGTAGACAACTACTGCCTAAAGTTGTGCCCCTCCATAAAAAACCCATGGCATCTTGTTTCTAGTGTAAAATTGAATTAATGTGTACTAACTAAGCAATAAGAAATAATGAAGGTACTCCTATGAAGGACTTGAGATAAATTATTCCTGTGTACTCTATATTATGCTTAAAAGGAAGGTAGTATTAGACAATGGCTGAATCCATGTGACACTATGAATATTATGTGATGCTTTTAAAACTTCTTGTTAACTCAACTTAAAGATATATAATATAATACAAACATGGTTCTGTAAGCAAAGAGGCATAAGAGCTGTTTTTTGTAGAAATGAAATAAGGTAAGGAGGGACAGAGCTTCAAAATAGAACAAAAATCCATTTCATCCTGGAAATGAACACATTTGAACCAGCACACACTCTTCAGGGTAGCTATAAGATCTTGAACTTCCAACATGTAGTCTCAACATTCAATCATCAGAAGTGATCACTATATCACTGTCTTCCCATTCATCATCGATTTGCTTGAGCAGGCACCAGTAACATCTCCATATGTCCTGTCTCATGCAAGTAGGGCCCAAGGGCACCTGCTTGCTCCAGGAACATAAAGAGCCTCAAACCATTATATTAGGTCATGGGAATGAGGTCTATAATTGTTACCAGTATTTGGCATATCAAGTACGACACAGCTGCCAGGCTCTGCCGTGAGGGTGGCATACTATTGTAGTCACCTCTAAATCCAGCATTTATTGATGAACCACCAGGAATCCAGCATTTATTGATGAACCACCAGGTTGCCTAAGGAGGGGTGAAACGGCCCAGGTCAGAAACTAGGCATATATATCAAAAATGTTTCCTATATGTTCCTCAGACTTGCCATCAGAGGTGATAATCTCTGGTTAATGAATGAAGTCCTATGTTCATTCTCTGTCATGAATCAGAGTTACATATATGTCTACTATACACACACGGAAATCACAGACCAATCAAGAGAAAATACTAATAATCATCCAGGAGTCTGCTTGCCTTTAACTCTAACAATCTAGGTTTGTTCCATGAGACACAGCCACATTAGCTGAAGACCACAGTAGAGACGAAATACCTCAATCCTCATCTATTAAATAGATCCCATGAGTGGATTTTATTCGGCTTTTTGAGGGACTTAATATTGTGCATGATCAATTAAAAACTGCGGCCCAGAAAAGAAACATAATGGTACACTCTGATTCTTAGCATCTAATCAGTATTTTGTTGTTGTTGTCAGTTATCTCAAAAACAACAGGAATCCACCATCAGATAAACACGCAGAGTACATCCAAAGGAAATTGAAATTGATTCTGTCCTTGCTTGCTGTAGGATCAACAAATTTCATTTATGTAGGATACTGTTGCTTTGACTCATGGCTAGATGGGATACAAAGTAACTATTTTAATAAAATGTAATTCCGCAGGGGGAAAAAAATCATCAACCTAGATTTATTCCTCTGTTGGTGGGAGAATAATTCTGACAGAGCTATTATATGTTATTCTATATACATAGCTGTTTTCATTGAACTTACTTCAAGATTTTCTCCTACATTGAAACAGATTTTTTTCTAAAAAAAATTAAAAATAGAGAATTGCTGCTATAAAACATATACATCGCAAAGGACTCATATCCCGCATTTTTCTTAAACCACTTACCATAAAACCTTCATTTTTTATGGCCAACATGGTGCTGATTTCATGATTTGCAGCCAGAAACAACTGATTTCACAGCATCAGTCAGTCATAAATCCTAAGAACCTAAGTTCCGAATCCCATAGCAGTGCCCAGAGATACAAATGAGATTTTTCCCCACAAAGTGTGACTTTTGTTTGCAGCTTTGATTAAAAGGAACAGAGTTGAGGGACAGCAATTGTGTCCCTATTTTTCACTGTTTCAGAAAATATTTAATTTATTTATATTTCACTCTTCAACTGGGACTACAATAGAGCTCTAGACTGGATTTACTACAGGATACTGCTGAAAACAGCAACTCTGAGACCCAAGAAAAGTTGCCCTGCCTTCTGTGGCACATGCCAGACCACCAACATTGATTTAATGCAACTAGCATATCTTTACTATATAGCTACACAAGACTTGAGTTTACATGATAGAAAACAGTCCACACAATAGAGAAAGGGGGAGATGTTCTGTTGCAAGATGATGAGTTAACAGACTAATCATTCTCCATTACTATTGGTCCTTATAAGGTGAAAATGAACCTACTCTTTGAATAGGTTTCAAAACGTCATGTTTGGGGGGCTGGAACGTTAATTCAGCTGGTAGGGCATTTGCCTTTCACACAGCAACCACGGTTCATCCCTGGCATTCCATATGACACTCTGGGCACGTCCAGGAGTAATTCCTGAGTGCAGAGCCAGGATTAATCCCTTAGCATCTTCGAGTATAACCCCAAAATAAAAAAAATAGACTTCATGTGTGGCAGCCAGAAGGAAGTTAAAGGAGTTTTAGAACAAAGGAAAGGAGTCACTGACTGCAGAGGGTACAATGGTTCAGCATCTAACAGGGAATCACTGGTAGCATAAGTAAAACCAACCGTGGCAGACTGAATTTTGTGTGTACAGGATAAGTAATAAAAGTCTGGAGTATGCAAATTTCTCTTGAAAGCCATACTGACCTGGAGAAAGCTTCATAAGGCTGGAGGATATTTGTTTGATTAGTTATAGAAGAGGAGAAAATCAGGATGAATGCACATTAGATACCGTGATGAGTTTAAAGTAGGGAGTGAGACGGGGTTTGTGGCAACAGAGGGCTGATACTGTCCTGTCATATATATTATTTATGATGTGCACAAGGTCCTGAGCTCCATGGACACAAAATAAGACAAGAACAGTGGTATAGCAAGAGGATTACAGCAAATCACAGGACATGAGTCACAATAATGGCAGGATTGTGGCTTAGGGCTGGGAAAACCGAGGTCTAAATTGTAGAACATTTATCTCATTTGGGATTGTAGTGACAGTACAGGGGAAACAGCAGTTGCTTTGCATGTGGTTGAGCAAGGTGTAATTCCCAGCACCTCATATAGTCCCATGAGCCCCAACAGGTGTGATGCCTGAGTGCAGACCCAGGAGTAAGACTTGAACACTTCATAGTATGCCCCTGTACCACAAAAAAAAAAAAATCAAAGGGAGGATAACTAGTTATTGAGTAATTGACCCTTATGGATTTCATTTTGCTAAATTTATTTGCATTAGCCTTTTCACCTAGGAATGCCAAAGCCTTGATTTAAATCTCTGACTATCAGGATTCTCAAACACCACACAACAGGAAAGCTGGGACACCATATCTTTCTAGGATTAGCAATTCCATCTAAATGAACAGGAATCAATACTGCTTCAAAGTTCATTCATAAAATAATAGTGGACATATTTTATAGTCCAAATCAGAGTGGAGTACTCAGATTTTCTTTCAGAAGTGGAATAGTTTTCAAAATATATCCTCAGAGGTGAAGCTTGTGAAGCTCCCAGTTAACTCTGTAGAATTCTAACAGTAACATGACTCTTCAAGAGCACTCAAACAAGAAGTCTCTATTCTTGAAAACTCTCCTTGCTGTTCTCATGTTTTCTACTACCTGTGTTTGTCTAGACAGTCTTCTCTCAGACAGATTAACAAATTCATATGCACTCAGAAAAAAAATCACTCAGAGACAATCTCAGTTAATCTTCAAAACTACCAAATCCAAACTAACCTGCTTAAGTTCCTCAGCACATGAGACCTGTGATTTTCAACTAATGGTCCACAGATTGGTGTTAGTCTGTAGAAATATCCTGTTGGCCCATGAGACTTATTACTGTTTAACACACATACACAAGATAATACTAGCTTTATACTATTAAATTTGAAAATCGATCTATACAACACTAGTATAAAATTTCTGCCTTAGTGGTCTATAAAATATTTCTCCTATATTCACTAGTCTGTGGCTGTAAAAACACTGGAAACCTTGGCACTGGAGCCATAGTAGAGCAAGTAGAGTGTTTTCCTTTGCACGTTTCAATCTGGGTTCATCCCTAACACCATATATCGCCCCTGAGCACTGCCAGGAATAAATCCAGAGCACTTATGGTTGTAGCCCAACAACTACAATTATAAAGTAACTAGAGACTTCTTTTGAGTAGGATTTTTTAAAGTTTTTTGAACAGAACAGAAATTAACTCTCACTTATCTAGACAGGCAAGAGAACTTACAAATTTAGAATAGATGTAAACAGTCATGGGGATCTTCTAAAATCTCAAATTTATAAAGACCACTAAGGCATTTTCCTGAACCAAAGTTCTAACCCAAACCAGGATAATTTACCTGTGAAAGTATTGGGAGGAGTTAGTTCATACAGAACCAACAAATATATAACCTCATCCTCCTGTTTTCAAAATTAAACTTACTACACAATGATTTCCATATGTATGCAATTAATTTGCATATTTCGAGAAGTTCACTTGATAAGATTTACGATTATGGTTATTCAGAGACAGATTGTCACTGATGTGGGTCAGAGAGAGCACTCAATAGACTGAGCCATACTTTGCATGTGAGAGGCTTGGGTTCAATTCCTTGCACCATGTCATTTCCCAAGAACCACGGAATCTATCCCTGCACACAAAGTTGAAGACAGCTCACAGCACCACCTGCCAGGCAAGATCTAAAAACAACGATGTCACCAAGGGAGAAGGTGGCACTTAGGCACTTACACTGAGAATTGGAAGCACATAATCAGACTAGTTTCCTAAGATTTTCCTTCTATCTAAATAATCTCCGAGTCTAGCAGAACAGAGAGTTTAGGATAAGGTTTTACAACAGCTGAGTTCTAATTAAATCCTAAACAGCCTTCTCAAAAGTACTGGTTTGATCATATGACAACTTGGATAAAAAGCAACGCTATGCTCCTCTCAAATGACTCTGACACTTCAAGAGAGTGCCTAAATTTTCTCAGTACTTAGGTAACATCATCTGAATATTTTGGATATGATTCTAGAAATAAGATCTTAGTCATGACCTTGTCTTTGTATTTAAGATAGGGTTTTCAACCATGACATAAATAACCAACTTAAAGTTTAAGTAAGAATCAAAAAGCTAACTTTGCCATAGGTTAGTGTACACAATTGATGAAGGATAAAGAATAGATTTGAAATCAGATAGAATAAGATCACAACAAGTTTGATTTATGAAAATGATATTAGTTTTGTGTAAGAATGGGATTTGGGGCTCTGTACGACAAAAAGTAAAATGTAATAATTAAGGTCCAGTTGCTTGGGAGATAACTCAAGCAACTGGATCTTAGCAACTGGAAATAAGTGGTTAGTGGAAATGCTCTGTATGTGGTAAGGCTGGGTTTTGTCCCTGGCATTGCAGAGTTCCCCAAAAAAACACCAGAAATCAACCTCCAAGCACCAAACTCGAGCTAAGTATACCGTATAGCTCATTAGCAACACTGGGTATGCCCTCCCCACCCTAGAATAATTAAAGTTACATTTAAGATGATAAAGTGTGTGTGAGTATCAAAAGAGAGAGAGATATGGAGATATATATATATATATATATATATATGTATATATATATATATATATTTCTGTGTGTGTATATATATGTATGTGTGGGGGGGTATGGATTTGGAAGTAATTTTTCAGCCCAGATTTTACCCTGAATGCTTTTTCTTCAGTGTATCTTATCTCTCAGATATGGCTTGTTCAAGTACATTGTCTAAGTGATAAGTATTCTCAGTATTTGGATTTAGGTAAAGGGAATTGTCACTGGCTGGCATTCCATGATCAGGAAATATCAGAGCTAGGAGGGAAGGCAATGATGAAACAGGGCAGAAACTTCCATGATTCTGAACACAGCCACCTTCTCAAAAGTACTGGTTTGATCATATGACAGCCTGGATAAAAAGCAAGGCTATTCTCCTTCAATTTAAAGCTGTACAACTCAAGGTGATTAAACCTGCATGATTAAATCCCAGAAATTAAAAACCTATAAAAAAGCAGTCTCAGCAAAAGGATCTGTCATGCACACATTTTGACCATTAATCTGAATGCTCTTTAGCTGTCCAAAACCACTTTACTCTTTACTTCATCTTTTTGATTGCTTGGGCATTTTATAAGATATCTAGGACAAGTAGAAGCAAACCAGAGTAATGTAGTGCCTGATCCATTTTTCCCATTCTCTCATAAAACATTTAATAACTCAGGGAAAGAGATATACACATATAATGAGATAAGCTTACAGAAGGATGCTGAATGCCAGAAAAGTATCCTAGTAGAAGGAAGTGAAAAAAGATATTTATAGCTATTCAATCTGTATTTCTTAACACGGACACTAAATTAGTGAGTGGTTATATTGGCTTAGCCAATCCTAGGCTGCTGTGACCAAATGAGTAGAATTGCAAGTCCAAATTTGGATTTAGTATTATGAGAAATTCCTTTACAAGTAAAAATGGCTTGAGGACATCACCCCACTATACAACTCTTAAGGGTAGATAAAGGAAGTTGGAAATTTAGATAAATGGTCAGAAGTCTACAAGATCCGCTTACAATGATGGGGTAGTGTGCATAATAAATGAATGTTCAGGTGAAGTCCTAAAATTGTAAAATTACTGAGGTGGGGCCGGGGCAATAGCACAGTGGTAGGGTGTTTGCCTTGCATGTGGCAGACCCAGGTTTGATCCCCAACATCCTATATGGTCCCCCAAACACCACCAGAAGTAATTTCTGAGTGAAAAGCCAGGAGTAACCCCTGTGCATCACTGGGTGTGACCCAAAAATAAAAAAAGAAGTAAAATTACTAAGGAGTAAGACTGAAAAAGAGGACAGGGGATACAAAGGAACGTTTACTTTATAACCATTGTGCCTTACAAAAATAATACTTTTTATATTATAATAATATAAAAATAATAGTCTTTCTTCATAATTATCAAAATAATAGAGCATATTACTGTTGAAATTCTTTTAGATTTAAAGAAACATATTTATGATTCTATTTTTGTGTCAATTTTTTAGGAGAGGACACACCTAGTGATGCCCAGGTGTTATTCCTGGCTCTAAACTTAGGAATAATTCCTGGCAATGTTTGGGGACCTATATGGGATGCTGAGGTTTGAACCATGGTGGGCTGCATGCATGGCAAACACCAGATCTGCTGTATTATCTCTTCAACACTAATTCTTTTTTTGGTGATATCATGAGCTTCTATTTTTGAAATCTTGAAGAAGTACCAAATTTTTCCTTCTAGGATTTAAAGGTAAGAATCAACTTCCGGGCCAGAGCGATAGTCCAGCGGGTAGGGCGTTTGCCTTGCACGTGGCTGGCCTGTGCTGGCCTGGGTTCGATCCCCGCATCCCATATGGTCCCCCGAGCACCGCAAGGAGTGATTCCTAAGTGCAGAGCCAGGAGTAAGCCCTGATCATCGCCGGGTGTGACCCAAAAAGCAAAATAAAATAAAATAAAATAAAGGTAAGAATCAACTTGGAGAGGAAAATGTAGGAACTTTTCAGAAATCTGTCCTGAAACAACATTTGCATAGCAAACTCAGTTTTAACTTGGAGTGTTTCACTTGGTGAAGACTGAAAGCTCAGTGGACTTACCTAGGGACTTGCATTGGCACACCAAAGCTGCCAGTCTTAGGTTATGTTTATTTGAGGGAGCTGAAGTCTCACTAGGTCTTATTTTCCCCTAAGCACCTTCCTCTGAAGGTTATGGGAGAGAGAAAAGAGAAATAAAAAAAAACTGGAATGCAGTTGAGTATAAAATATCTCCCTGAGATGACGATTCTTGAAAATAATGGTGGTCATGATACTGAGTTGCATATTTCAAAATGGATGTGTTTATTTTATATTACTTTATATTTATTAAAAGGAGAGTGAAGTAGGCAGGCAGACAGGGGGTCCCCACATGGCAATGAATTCTTGCCCTAAGACTGTCCAAAGTCACCTTTAGGAACCAGGTACCAAGACTTGATGAGACCCATTAACCAACAACAAACCCTGAGGGAGCTGGATCAACCTTTCTCTGCCCAGCCCTTAATCCCCCTACATTTCAGGACAGAAAATCCAGCAGGAACAGAGGTCAAGAAAAGGAGATTTTCAAAGAAGACCATTCCAAAAGTCTACTCCCCTTGGCAACGGCCCTAGCAACCTAGGTTGAAGCCCCATATGGGAGTAGCTTGGGGAGAATCTATAAAAGCCGTCTTGACCAAAGGATTGCACACACATGCTGCCTGGATACACATGCTGCCTGGGAGCACATGCTGCCTGAGCCCATGTGGCCAAGCACATGTGTGCCTGAGCATGTGTGTTGCCCACGTTCTCCTCTGAGCACGTTACTCTCTCTCACTCTTACTTCCCCTCCTCCATCCCTTTCCTCAAACCTCCTTAATAAAACTGTATTACTTCACTGCTTGTTGACTCCTGAATATTCTTTTTTGTGAGGAAGACAAGAACCCTGAGGCAACCCTGGGTAAGGCCTAGGACTGACTTTCCTTTCCTGCAAAGAGCCATTCCTCACTCCAGCCTGAGTCCGTGGCTCCCTGAGAGGTCTAGGGTGGTGGGGATCAACTCCCGTGCCTAGAGATCAAGTGGACATCAGGTGTGGCTTGCCGCCACCTCATGGGGCTGGTGGGGCTCAGGCCCACGCCTTGCAGGGGTTCATCACAAACTTTATCACTCCTGAGCCTGCCCAGGTCTGGGCTGCAGAGGCGGCTGGGGAGAAAGCAACTATCTTTCTCCCCTTCTGGCCTCACATAAGGCACCCGTGAGGCCCACCTGCATGAATAGTGGTAATAAATTTACTGAAGGAAACACCTATCTACAAATACAGTGCAAATTTCCTAGTTGGATATTTGAGGGTGTTCAAGTATTTACCACCACTCACTCAAATGACAAACCATTCTGGCTTTTTTGTTGTTTCTTGTTTCTTGTTTTTTTTTCATTTTGGGGTGAAGCCCTGCAGTGGTCAGGGCTTACTCCTGGCTCTGCACTCAGGAATCACTCCTGGTAGTGCTCTGGATACTATATGTGGTGCTAGGGACTGTACTCAGATTGACAGCATGCAAGGCAAGTACCCTACTGGATTGTATGATCTCTCAAGTCCCATGATCAGTTCTTTTATCTCTCTGTTTTTAGAATCCAGGACAGGGCTGGAGCAATATTGCAATGGGTAGGGTTCTATTTCCTGAACCTCACATGGTTCCTCTACCTCCTGGTTTGCCCAAAAGAAAATCAAAGCAAATCCAGGAAAACAATCTACTTTTCAAAATCTCCTATACAATCTTTTCATATTCAAACACACCTATACTCACACCATGACATTATGTCTGTGACCTTCTCAGTGTCAGCCCCTTTGTTTCTCCAAGATGGATGCATCCTTTGCCATCTTTGCAAATCAACAGAGAAGAGAGCAAAACTCTCCTTTTCCTATAGCTGTTGTTAGCTATTTTTGTTGCAATAATTTATGGGCTTGTTAATTTTCTTTCCTACAGGTTGTGACAAAGGAATCTTTTAATGACTTTTTTAAAATCTAGTGATACAACTGCAGTATGACCTTAGGGTAGTGAACTTTGGATAATACATTCCATGGAGGGGTAAAATATGAGGTGTGCCATGAGAAAGCTGATGAACTACTTGTTATCTGCAAGCCTCTATGTTGAACCTCTATGAATGTGTTGAAAGTATTTCATATAATTTAAGAAGCCTGGGGAGGCAGAAACATGGACCTTTTTCTTTCCAGATGTCAGATAATGGATTAATGCCTTGGTGTAGAAAAAAAGGTAAACTTATTTTAAAAGTAAATGATTAAAAAATATTTTGTTAAGAAGAACTATAGCATGCTACAGTCAAAACATGGAAAATTGCAATTTAAAAAACTGTTAAAATGATAAAACTTTGGAAGCTTTCATTATTGTTCTTGGTTGCTTGATTGGTTTTATTTTTTGGAGAGGTGCATATTTTAACTTCTGTTTAAATATGCTGTGAGACAGAAAGAAGCATATATATGAGTTCGTTTCTCATATATATGCTACATCATAAAATAAAAACAGAATATAAAATGCAAAATAATTTAAAAATCACAGGGAAAGCTATATTTATATGACTAAGTAAAATTCATTGAATTGAAGGGGTTTAGGGCAAATACTGCTAATGAAGAACTCATTGGGCTCGAAATAGGAACGAGAGATCATAAGCGAACAAATGTGGCTGTCTGAGGACTAATTTAATTGTAGTATCTTGAGGATGTGCATGATAAGTTCTATTGTGTATGTTTAAAAAATAATATAGAGATGGTTTTCCTGGGTCATTATCATTTTGTGGGGTTAACACATTTTACAGACAGCTCAAAGGCTGACAGACATTTAAAAGATTGAAAATCTGTCATAAGCTGAATGTCTATTAATATGTATAGACAGGAATTTTCTATTACTCAAATCTCTTTTTAAACCCAGACATTACAAATATGGGATGAGTAAAGATTAAAAAACTATAGATGTTGACTTTTCAGGAGAATAAAATGACCAATATGTGGGTGGAAGGATGGGTGATGAATATTTTAACTCAAACTAGTAATTCTGAGTTAAAACTTATAGTGATACATGTTTAAAACAAAAGTAGAAAAAAAAAAAAATTTCCTACTTGCCTACCTAACTCATAGGTTCTTAGTGAGACTGAATCAGAGAAAAAAAAGTAAATAAAATTACTTTAAAACTATTAAAAGCTATAGAGATATTTTATATTGACTTTTATTCCTAACACAATGAGTCAAACTCAGTAGGCTCTGAATGAGTTGTTTGAATTGAATATATACCGCTAAATCCTTTCTCACTGTGCAGAATCCTGGGGATATAGAAGAAAATTCAACAATGTTTATTGCACAGAATTAATCCAATCAAATATGACATTACACAGGACACATGCTGACAATTACATTCTAGCAAAAAAAACAAGGTCTCAGCTTTCTTTTTATATCAGTTAAGGTCCAAACCTGGTTGTGCTTTTATTTAACTCACCCAATTGTTCGATTTCATCTTTAAGACTAATTCCCATCAAAGCCTGCCTAGTTACAGCACTGTAACCCTAGGTACCATAAACATGGGTGATTATATTTTGGATATAAATCTTTAGCATATGATTATATTATAAAATTGAGGTGGTGATGTGTTTAATCATACATTACTAAATGGTATAATTAAATAAATGTTCCCTCTTACTAAGGATTATCCTATAGCTCAAATGCTTCCAAGCATAAAGAAATGTTAGTATTAATATAATGATACTAAATACTCTTAAATGTATTTTCACCTTGCCAGTTGGAAAGAAATTTGAGTGCATAACAAAACTATATGAATACTAATAACTAAAATATTTACTATGTGCCAGGCTTTGGCTGAAGGTCTACGCCTGTATAAGTTCTTTGTCTGTGTTATGTCACACAAGTTAGTCAGTAAATACTATGAATTATTCTCATTTTACAGTCTCCCGAGCTAAGTATTGCATAGAACTAAACATATAGTTAAGGTTAAAGAACTAAGCAATTAGAGTTCAGTTCCAAGAGCTTCTGATGGTAGAACTCTAGCTCAAAATCCCTATGTCTTATTTCCTACTAGCCACCTTTTAACACCTTTGCTCATAATGATTCAACGAGCCTTAGCACAACCTTTTGCAATATAAATTCTCTGGTCTTTGGGTTAATCCTTAGACTGCTATCAATGAACATTCAGGTGGCCTGCTCATCTACAGACACTGCAGTGTGGCCTTCTAGATGATTGAACATATAGGGAGACCCTCATAGGTTCCTGATTCTAAATAAATAAGATATTTAGAAATCCTCAATGCCTCAACTTTCCATCTGACCAATGCTATCCTGAAACTAGGAAACAAAGGAAATAAGATTTTTTTTTTTGCAATGGGTCTGTGGGTGGCACAATGACCTGTGGTTTTTAAAAAATGGCGAGTGCTATGTTGTGCAGAGGGATCAGGTAAGTATTCAGGCATTCAGGAGGGCCACTTCGTACTGCTTCCCTTTGCAACCATAGAAGGTTTTATTTCACCCCTGTTCATAGCTTAGGCACTATAATTTATTTTGAGCAAAACAGACATCAGCAAGTATATGCCAGCATTTAAAAAAGAATGAAAATCACAGTTTAGTGAGAAGAATGAGATATTTGTATTCAGCACAGCCTTGGACAGCTCATAAAATAATAAAAATAATTATTTCTTGCTCAGAACACTTGGGGATTTGGTAAATAAGAGAACAGGATTTCTGAAAACCTCCTAAGGGTCAGACACTGGGCAAAGTCTTTTTTTTTTTTTTTTTTTTTTATTTTTTTTTTTTTTATTTTTCCCTTACACCAAATTTAGACATACAATTGAAAGATGCTCATGTATGAGTTTTTGATCCACAGTGTTCCAACACCCCATCCCTCCACCCAAACCCATCTACCATCACCAATGTCCCCACCTCCCTCCCCCTCCCGCCTCCCAACCACCCGGCAGATTCTGTATGTCATTTCCTTCGTTCTATATCTCCTTCCAAACGACAAACTTTCCTGGAATACAGTGCATTAAATGACATTACTGTTTCCACTATTTTAGTGGACTCACCCCGCTTGGGCCCCGCCGACCTGGGCCTCGAACTGGTCTTGCTCAGTTGATCTGATCGTGGGTCAGTTTCTCAGCGTCCGGACAGCGAAGATGGTGGCTAGTGTGATGGGCGAGTTTCATCTGGCTGCTTCCGGGACCCCCAGAGGCGATGGGCCAACACCCAAAACCCATCTGCCCTCCTCGGGATCCCATCGTCAGCTGGGCTCGGCGCGAGCCGGGCTCCAGACTCCCCAGCCGCTTGCAAAGCTCTGCATACTGGTTCCCGGGCAGTTCCTGGGCGGGTCCACCAGGCTTCGGCAAAATGGAGGAGGGGGGTGGCTTAACCCTGACTCCATCTGGCGAATTCCCAGTGATTCCCGCTTCTGGGAGCCGCCTACCTGGGCTCGAACTGGTCTTGCTCAGTTGATCTGATCGTGGGTCAGTTTCTCAGCGTCCGGACAGCGAAGATGGTGGCTAGTGTGATGGGCGAGTTTCATCTGGCTGCTTCCGGGACCCCCAGAGGCGATGGGCCAACACCCAAAACCCATCTGCCCTCCTCGGGATCCCATCGTCAGCTGGGCTCGGCGCGAGCCGGCTCCAGTCTCCCCAGCCGCTTGCAAAGCTCTGCATACTGGTTCCCGGGCAGTTCCTGGGCGGGTCCACCAGGCTCGGCAAAATGGAGGAGGGGGAGTGGCTTAACCCTGACTCCATCTGGCGAATTCCCAGTGATTCCCGCTTCTGGGAGCCGCCTACCTGGGCTCGAACTGGTCTTGCTCAGTTGATCTGATCGTGGGTCAGTTTCTCAGCGTCCGGACAGCGAAGATGGTGGCTAGTGTGATGGGCGAAGTTTCATCTGGCTGCTTCCGGGACCCCCAGAGGCGATGGGCCAACACCCAAAACCCATCTGCCCTCCTCGGGATCCCATCGTCAGCTGGGCTCGGCGCGAGCCTGGCTCCAGTCTCCCCCAGCCGCTTGCAAAGCTCTGCATACTGGTTCCCGGGCAGTTCCTGGGCGGGTCCCACCAGGCTTCGGCAAAAATGGAGGAGGGGGAGTGGCTTAACCCTGACTCCATCTGGCGAATTCCCAGTGATTCCCGCTTCTGGGAGCCGCCTACCTGGGCTCGAACTGGTCTTGCTCAGTTGATCTGATCGTGGGTCAGTTTCTCAGCGTCCGGACAGCGAAGATGGTGGCTAGTGTGATGGGCGAGTTTCATCTGGCTGCTTCCGGGACCCCCCAGAGGCGATGGGCCAACACCCAAAACCCATCTGCCCTCCTCGGGATCCCATCGTCAGCTGGGCTCGGCGCGAGCCGGGCTCCAGTCTCCCCAGCCGCTTGCAAAGCTCTGCATACTGGTTCCCGGGCAGTTCCTGGGCGGGTCCACCAGGCTTCGGCAAAATGGAGGAGGGGGAGTGGCTTAACCCTGACTCCATCTGGCGAATTCCCAGTGATTCCCGCTTCTGGGAGCCGCCTACCTGGGCTCGAACTGGTCTTGCTCAGTTGATCTGATCGTGGGTCAGTTTCTCAGCGTCCGGACAGCGAAGATGGTGGCTAGTGTGATGGGCGGAGTTTCATCTGGCTGCTTCCGGGACCCCCCAGAGGCGATGGGCCAACACCCAAAACCCATCTGCCCTCCTCGGGATCCCATCGTCAGCTGGGCTCGGCGCGAGCCGGGCTCCAGTCTCCCCAGCCGCTTGCAAAGCTCTGCATACTGGTTCCCGGGCAGTTCCTGGGCGGGTCCACCAGGCTTCGGCAAAATGGAGGAGGGGAGTGGCTTAACCCTGACTCCATCTGGCGAATTCCCAGTGATTCCCGCTTCTGGGAGCCGCCTACCTGGGCTCGAACTGGTCTTGCTCAGTTGATCTGATCGTGGGTCAGTTTCTCAGCGTCCGGACAGCGAAGATGGTGGCTAGTGTGATGGGGCGAGTTTCATCTGGCTGCTTCCGGGACCCCCAGAGGCGATGGGCCAACACCCAAAACCCATCTGCCCTCCTCGGGATCCCATCGTCAGCTGGGCTCGGCGCGAGCCGGCTCCAGTCTCCCCAGCCGCTTGCAAAGCTCTGCATACTGGTTCCCGGGCGGTTCCTGGGCGGGTCCACCAGGCTTCGGCAAAATGGAGGGAGGGGGGAGTGGCTTAACCCTGACTCCATCTGGCGAATTCCCAGTGATTCCCGCTTCTGGGAGCCGCCTACCTGGGCTCGAACTGGTCTTGCTCTGTTGATCTGATCGTGGGTCAGTTTCTCAGCGTCCGGACAGCGAAGATGGTGGCTAGTGTGATGGGCGAGTTTCATCTGGCTGCTTCCGGGACCCCCAGAGGCGATGGGCCAACACCCAAAACCCATCTGCCCTCCTCGGGATCCCATCGTCAGCTGGGCTCGGCGCGAGCCGGGCTCCAGTCTCCCCAGCCGCTTGCAAAGCTCTGCATACTGGTTCCCGGGCGGTTCCTGGGCGGGTCCACCAGGCTTCGACAAAATGGAGGAGGGGAGTGGCTTAACCCTGACTCCATCTGGCGAATTCCCAGTGATTCCCGCTTCTGGGAGCCGCCTACCTGGGCTCGAACTGGTCTTGCTCTGTTGATCTGGTCGTGGGTCAGTTTCTCAGCGTCTGGACAGCGAAGATGGTGGCTAGTGTGATGGGCGGAGTTTCATCCGGCTGCTTCCGGGGACCCCCCAGAGGCGATGGGCCAACACCCCAAAACCCATCTGCCCTCCTCGGGATCCCATCGTCAGCTGGGCTCGGCGCGAGCCTGGCTCCAGTCTCCCCAGCCGCTTGCAAGCTCTGCATACTGGTTCCCGGGCAGTTCCTGGGCGGGTCCACCAGGCTCGGCAAAATGGAGGGGGAGTGGCTTAACCCTGACTCCATCTGGCGAATTCCCAGTGATTCCCGCTTCTGGGAGCCGCCTACCTGGGCTCGAACTGGTCTTGCTCTGTTGATCTGGTCGTGAGGCATTTTCTCAGCGTCTGGACAGCGAAGATGGTGGCTAGTGTGATGGGCGAGTTTCATCCGGCTGCTTCCGGGACCCCCAGAGGCGATGGGCCAACACCCAAAACCCATCTGCCCTCCTCGGGATCCCATCGTCAGCTGGGCTCGGCGCGAGCCGGGCTCCAGTCTCCCCAGCCGCTTGCGCAGCTCTGCATACTGGTTCCCGGGCGGCTCCTGGGCGGGTCCACCAGGCTCGACAAAATGGAGGGGGGGAGTGGCTTAACCCTGACTCCATCTGGCGAATTCCCAGTGATTCCCGCTTCTGGGAGCCGCCTACCTGGGCTCGAACTGGTCTTGCTCTGTTGATCTGGTCGTGAGGGTCATTTTCTCAGCGTCTGGACAGCGAAGATGGTGGCTAGTGTGATGGGCGGAGTTTCATCCGGCTGCTTCCGGGACCCCCCAGAGGCGATGGGCCAACACCCAAAACCCATCTGCCCTCCTCGGGATCCCATCGTCAGCTGGGCTCGGCGCGAGCCGGGCTCCAGTCTCCCCAGCCGCTTGCGCAGCTCTGCATACTGGTTCCCGGGCGGCTCCTGGGCGGGTCCACCAGGCTCGACAAAAATGGAGGGGGGAGTGGCTTAACCCTGACTCCATCTGGCGAATTCCCAGTGATTCCTGCTTCTGGGAGCCGCCTACCTGGGCTCGAACTGGTCTTGCTCTGTTGATCTGGTCGTGGGCATTTTCTCAGCGTCTGGACAGCGAAGATGGTGGCTAGTGTGATGGGCGGAGTTTCATCCGGCTGCTTCCGGGACCCCCCCAGAGGCGATGGGCCAACACCCAAAACCCATCTGCCCTCCTCGGGATCCCATCGTCAGCTGGGCTCGGCGCGAGCCGGGCTCCAGTCTCCCCAGCCGCTTGCGCAGCTCTGCATACTGGTTCCCGGGCGGTTCCTGGGCGGGTCCACCAGACTCGACAAAATGGAGGGGGGGAGTGGCTTAACCCTGACTCCATCTGGCGAATTCCCAGTGATTCCCGCTTCTGGGAGCCGCCTACCTGGGCTCGAACTGGTCTTGCTCTGTTGATCTGGTCGTGAGGCATTTTCTCAGCGTCTGGACAGCGAAGATGGTGGCTAGTGTGATGGGCGGAGTTTCATCCGGCTGCTTCCGGGACCCCCCAGAGGCGATGGGCCAACACCCAAAACCCATCTGCCCTCCTCGGGATCCCATCATCAGCTGGGCTCGGCGCGAGCCGGGCTCCAGTCTCCCCAGCCGCTTGCGCAGCTCTGCATACTGGTTCCCGGGCGGTTCCTGGGCGGGTCCACCAGACTCGACAAAATGGAGGGGGGGAGTGGCTTAACCCTGACTCCATCTGGCGAATTCCCAGTGATTCCTGCTTCTGGGAGCCGCCTACCTGGGCTCGAACTGGTCTTGCTCTGTTGATCTGGTCGTGAGGCATTTTCTCAGCGTCTGGACAGCGAAGATGGTGGCTAGTGTGATGGGCGAGTTTCATCCGGCTGCTTCCGGGACCCCCCAGAGGCGATGGGCCAACACCCAAAACCCATCTGCCCTCCTCGGGATCCCATCATCAGCTGGGCTCGGCGCGAGCCGGCTCCAGTCTCCCCAGCCGCTTGCGCAGCTCTGCATACTGGTTCCCGGGCGGTTCCTGGGCGGGTCCACCAGACTCGACAAAATGGAGGGGGAGTGGCTTAACCCTGACTCCATCTGGCGAATTCCCAGTGATTCCTGCTTCTGGGAGCCGCCTACCTGGGCTCGAACTGGTCTTGCTCTGTTGATCTGGTCGTGAGGCATTTTCTCAGCGTCTGGACAGCGAAGATGGTGGCTAGTGTGATGGGCGAGTTTCATCCGGCTGCTTCCGGGACCCCCCAGAGGCGATGGGCCAACACCCAAAACCCATCTGCCCTCCTCGGGATCCCATCATCAGCTGGGCTCGGCGCGAGCCGGGCTCCAGTCTCCCCAGCCGCTTGCGCAGCTCTGCATACTGGTTCCCGGGCGGCTCCTGGGCGGGTCCACCAGACTCGACAAAATGGAGGGGGGGAGTGGCTTAACCCTGACTCCATCTGGCGAATTCCCAGTGATTCCTGCTTCTGGGAGCCGCCTACCTGGGCTCGAACTGGTCTTGCTCTGTTGATCTGGTCGTGAGGCATTTTCTCAGCGTCTGGACAGCGAAGATGGTGGCTAGTGTGATGGGCGGAGTTTCATCCGGCTGCTTCCAGGACCCCCCAGAGGCGATGGGCCAACACCCAAAACCCATCTGCCCTCCTCGGGATCCCATCATCAGCTGGGCTCGGCGCGAGCCGGCTCCAGTCTCCCCCAGCCGCTTGCGCAGCTCTGCATACTGGTTCCCGGGCGGTTCCTGGGCGGGTCCACCAGACTTGACAAAAATGGAGGGGGGGGGAGTGGCTTAACCCTGACTCCATCTGGCGAATTCCCAGTGATTCCCGCTTCTGGGAGCCGCCTACCTGGGCTCGAACTGGTCTTGCTCTGTTGATCTGGTCGTGAGGCATTTTCTCAGCGTCTGGACAGCGAAGATGGTGGCTAGTGTGATGGGCGGAGTTTCATCCGGCTGCTTCCGGGACCCCCCAGAGGCGATGGGCCAACACCCAAAACCCATCTGCCCTCCTCGGGATCCCATCATCAGCTGGGCTCGGCGCGAGCCGGGCTCCAGTCTCCCCAGCCGCTTGCGCAGCTCTGCATACTGGTTCCCGGGCGGTTCCTGGGCGGGTCCACCAGACTTGACAAAATGGAGGGGGGAGTGGCTTAACCCTGACTCCATCTGGCGAATTCCCAGTGATTCCTGCTTCTGGGAGCCGCCTACCTGGGCTCGAACTGGTCTTGCTCTGTTGATCTGGTCGTGAGGCATTTTCTCAGCGTCTGGACAGCGAAGATGGTGGCTAGTGTGATGGGCGGAGTTTCATCCGGCTGCTTCCGGGACCCCCCAGAGGCGATGGGCCAACACCCAAAACCCATCTGCCCTCCTCGGGATCCCATCATCAGCTGGGCTCGGCGCGAGCCGGGCTCCAGTCTCCCCAGCCGCTTGCGCAGCTCTGCATACTGGTTCCCGGGCGGTTCCTGGGCGGGTCCACCAGACTTGACAAAAATGGAGGGGGGGGTGGCTTAACCCTGACTCCATCTGGCGAATTCCCAGTGATTCCTGCTTCTGGGAGCCGCCTACCTGGGCTCGAACTGGTCTTGCTCTGTTGATCTGGTCGTGAGGCATTTTCTCAGCGTCTGGACAGCGAAGATGGTGGCTAGTGTGATGGGCGGAGTTTCATCCGGCTGCTTCCAGGACCCCCAGAGGCGATGGGCCAACACCCAAAACCCATCTGCCCTCCTCGGGATCCCATCATCAGCTGGGCTCGGCGCGAGCCGGGCTCCAGTCTCCCCAGCCGCTTGCGCAGCTCTGCATACTGGTTCCCGGGGCGGCTCCTGGGCGGGTCCACCAGACTTGACAAAATGGAGGGGGAGTGGCTTAACCCTGACTCCATCTGGCGAATTCCCAGTGATTCCCGCTTCTGGGAGCCGCCTACCTGGGCTCGAACTGGTCTTGCTCTGTTGATCTGGTCGTGAGGCATTTTCTCAGCGTCTGGACAGCGAAGATGGTGGCTAGTGTGATGGGCGGAGTTTCATCCGGCTGCTTCCGGGACCCCCAGAGGCGATGGGCCAACACCCAAAACCCATCTGCCCTCCTCGGGATCCCATCATCAGCTGGGCTCGGCGCGAGCCGGGCTCCAGTCTCCCCAGCCGCTTGCGCAGCTCTGCATACTGGTTCCCGGGCGGTTCCTGGGCGGGTCCACCAGACTTGACAAAATGGAGGGGGGGAGTGGCTAACCCTGACTCCATCTGGCGAATTCCCAGTGATTCCTGCTTCTGGGAGCCGCCTACCTGGGCTCGAACTGGTCTTGCTCTGTTGATCTGGTCGTGAGGCATTTTCTCAGCGTCTGGACAGCGAAGATGGTGGCTAGTGTGATGGGGCGGAGTTTCATCCGGCTGCTTCCGGGACCCCCCAGAGGCGATGGGCCAACACCCAAAACCCATCTGCCCTCCTCGGGATCCCATCATCAGCTGGGCTCGGCGCGAGCCGGGCTCCAGTCTCCCCAGCCGCTTGCGCAGCTCTGCATACTGGTTCCCGGGCGGTTCCTGGGCGGGTCCACCAGACTTGACAAAATGGAGGGGGAGTGGCTTAACCCTGACTCCATCTGGCGAATTCCCAGTGATTCCTGCTTCTGGGAGCCGCCTACCTGGGCTCGAACTGGTCTTGCTCTGTTGATCTGGTCGTGAGGCATTTTCTCAGCGTCTGGACAGCGAAGATGGTGGCTAGTGTGATGGGCGGAGTTTCATCCGGCTGCTTCCGGGACCCCCCAGAGGCGATGGGCCAACACCCAAAACCCATCTGCCCTCCTCGGGATCCCATCATCAGCTGGGCTCGGCGCGAGCCGGGCTCCAGTCTCCCCAGCCGCTTGCGCAGCTCTGCATACTGGTTCCCGGGCGGCTCCTGGGCGGGTCCACCAGACTCGACAAAATGGAGGGGGAGTGGCTTAACCCTGACTCCATCTGGCGAATTCCCAGTGATTCCTGCTTCTGGGAGCCGCCTACCTGGGCTCGAACTGGTCTTGCTCTGTTGATCTGGTCGTGAGGCATTTTCTCAGCGTCTGGACAGCGAAGATGGTGGCTAGTGTGATGGGCGAGTTTCATCCGGCTGCTTCCGGGACCCCCCAGAGGCGATGGGCCAACACCCAAAACCCATCTGCCCTCCTCGGGATCCCATCATCAGCTGGGCTCGGCGCGAGCCGGGCTCCAGTCTCCCCAGCCGCTTGCGCAGCTCTGCATACTGGTTCCCGGGCGGCTCCTGGGCGGGTCCACCAGACTTGACAAAATGGAGGGGGGGAGTGGCTTAACCCTGACTCCATCTGGCGAATTCCCAGTGATTCCTGCTTCTGGGAGCCGCCTACCTGGGCTCGAACTGGTCTTGCTCTGTTGATCTGGTCGTGAGGCATTTTCTCAGCGTCTGGACAGCGAAGATGGTGGCTAGTGTGATGGGCGGAGTTTCATCCGGCTGCTTCCGGGACCCCCAGAGGCGATGGGCCAACACCCAAAACCCATCTGCCCTCCTCGGGATCCCATCATCAGCTGGGCTCGGCGCGAGCCGGGCTCCAGTCTCCCCAGCCGCTTGCGCAGCTCTGCATACTGGTTCCCGGGCGGTTCCTGGGCGGGTCCACCAGACTCGACAAAATGGAGGGGGGAGTGGCTTAACCCTGACTCCATCTGGCGAATTCCCAGTGATTCCCGCTTCTGGGAGCCGCCTACCTGGGCTCGAACTGGTCTTGCTCTGTTGATCTGGTCGTGGGGCATTTTCTCAGCGTCTGGACAGCGAAGATGGTGGCTAGTGTGATGGGCGGAGTTTCATCCGGCTGCTTCCGGGACCCCCCAGAGGCGATGGGCCAACACCCAAAACCCATCTGCCCTCCTCGGGATCCCATCGTCAGCTGGGCTCGGCGCGAGCCGGGCTCCAGTCTCCCCAGCCGCTTGCGCAGCTCTGCATACTGGTTCCCGGGCGGCTCCTGGGCGGGTCCACCAGACTCGACAAAATGGAGGGGGAGTGGCTTAACCCTGACTCCATCTGGCGAATTCCCAGTGATTCCTGCTTCTGGGAGCCGCCTACCTGGGCTCGAACTGGTCTTGCTCTGTTGATCTGGTCGTGAGGCATTTTCTCAGCGTCTGGACAGCGAAGATGGTGGCTAGTGTGATGGGCGAGTTTCATCCGGCTGCTTCCGGGACCCCCCAGAGGCGATGGGCCAACACCCAAAACCCATCTGCCCTCCTCGGGATCCCATCGTCAGCTGGGCTCGGCGCGAGCCGGGCTCCAGTCTCCCCAGCCGCTTGCGCAGCTCTGCATACTGGTTCCCGGGCGGCTCCTGGGCGGGTCCACCAGACTCGACAAAATGGAGGGGGAGTGGCTTAACCCTGACTCCATCTGGCGAATTCCCAGTGATTCCCGCTTCTGGGAGCCGCCTACCTGGGCTCGAACTGGTCTTGCTCTGTTGATCTGGTCGTGAGGCATTTTCTCAGCGTCTGGACAGCGAAGATGGTGGCTAGTGTGATGGGCGGAGTTTCATCCGGCTGCTTCCGGGACCCCCCAGAGGCGATGGGCCAACACCCAAAACCCATCTGCCCTCCTCGGGATCCCATCGTCAGCTGGGCTCGGCGCGAGCCGGGCTCCAGTCTCCCCAGCCGCTTGCGCAGCTCTGCATACTGGTTCCCGGGCGGCTCCTGGGCGGGTCCACCAGACTCGACAAAATGGAGGGGGAGTGGCTTAACCCTGACTCCATCTGGCGAATTCCCAGTGATTCCTGCTTCTGGGAGCCGCCTACCTGGGCTCGAACTGGTCTTGCTCTGTTGATCTGGTCGTGGGGCATTTTCTCAGCGTCTCGGACAGCGAAGATGGTGGCTAGTGTGATGGGCGAGTTTCATCCGGCTGCTTCCGGGACCCCCAGAGGCGATGGGCCAACACCCAAAACCCATCTGCCCTCCTCGGGATCCCATCGTCAGCTGGGCTCGGCGCGAGCCGGGCTCCAGTCTCCCCAGCCGCTTGCGCAGCTCTGCATACTGGTTCCCGGGCGGCTCCTGGGCGGGTCCACCAGACTCGACAAAATGGAGGGGGGGGAGTGGCTTAACCCTGACTCCATCTGGCGAATTCCCAGTGATTCCCGCTTCTGGGAGCCGCCTACCTGGGCTCGAACTGGTCTTGCTCTGTTGATCTGGTCGTGGGTCATTTTCTCAGCGTCTGGACAGCGAAGATGGTGGCTAGTGTGATGGGCGGAGTTTCATCCGGCTGCTTCCGGGACCCCCCAGAGGCGATGGGCCAACACCCAAAACCCATCTGCCCTCCTCGGGATCCCATCGTCAGCTGGGCTCGGCGCGAGCCGGCTCCAGTCTCCCCAGCCGCTTGCGCAGCTCTGCATACTGGTTCCCGGGCGGCTCCTGGGCGGGTCCACCAGACTTCGACAAAATGGAGGGGGGAGTGGCTTAACCCTGACTCCATCTGGCGAATTCCCAGTGATTCCCGCTTCTGGGAGCCGCCTACCTGGGCTCGAACTGGTCTTGCTCTGTTGATCTGGTGGTGGGGCATTTTCTCAGCGTCTGGACAGCGAAGATGGTGGCTAGTGTGATGGGCGGAGTTTCATCCGGCTGCTTCCGGGACCCCCAGAGGCGATGGGCCAACACCCAAAACCCATCTGCCCTCCTCGGGATCCCATCGTCAGCTGGGCTCGGCGCGAGCCGGCTCCAGTCTCCCCAGCCGCTTGCGCAGCTCTGCATACTGGTTCCCGGGCGGCTCCTGGGCGGGTCCACCAGACTCGACAAAATGGAGGGGGGAGTGGCTTAACCCTGACTCCATCTGGCGAATTCCCAGTGATTCCCGCTTCTGGGAGCCGCCTACCTGGGCTCGAACTGGTCTTGCTCTGTTGATCTGGTCGTGGGTCAGTTTCTCAGCGTCTGGACAGCGAAGATGGTGGCTAGTGTGATGGGCGGAGTTTCATCCGGCTGCTTCCGGGACCCCCCAGAGGCGATGGGCCAACACCCAAAACCCATCTGCCCTCCTCGGGATCCCATCGTCAGCTGGGCTCGGCGCGAGCCGGCTCCAGTCTCCCCAGCCGCTTGCGCAGCTCTGCATACTGGTTCCCGGGCGGCTCCTGGGCGGGTCCACCAGACTCGACAAAATGGAGGGGGGGAGTGGCTTAACCCTGACTCCATCTGGCGAATTCCCAGTGATTCCTGCTTCTGGGAGCCGCCTACCTGGGCTCGAACTGGTCTTGCTCTGTTGATCTGGTCGTGGGTCATTTTCTCAGCGTCTGGACAGCGAAGATGGTGGCTAGTGTGATGGGCGGAGTTTCATCCGGCTGCTTCCGGGACCCCCCAGAGGCGATGGGCCAACACCCAAAACCCATCTGCCCTCCTCGGGATCCCATCGTCAGCTGGGCTCGGCGCGAGCCGGCTCCAGTCTCCCCCAGCCGCTTGCGCAGCTCTGCATACTGGTTCCCGGGCGGCTCCTGGGCGGGTCCACCAGACTCGACAAAATGGAGGGGGAGTGGCTTAACCCTGACTCCATCTGGCGGAATTCCCAGTGATTCCCGCTTCTGGGAGCCGCCTACCTGGGCTCGAACTGGTCTTGCTCTGTTGATCTGGTCGTGGGTCAGTTTCTCAGCGTCTGGACAGCGAAGATGGTGGCTAGTGTGATGGGCGGAGTTTCATCTGGCTGCTTCCGGGACCCCCAGAGGCGATGGGCCAACACCCAAAACCCATCTGCCCTCCTCGGGATCCCATCGTCAGCTGGGCTCGGCGCGAGCCGGGCTCCAGTCTCCCCAGCCGCTTGCGCAGCTCTGCATACTGGTTCCCGGGCGGCTCCTGGGCGGGTCCACCAGACTTCGACAAAATGGAGGGGGGAGTGGCTTAACCCTGACTCCATCTGGCGAATTCCCAGTGATTCCCGCTTCTGGGAGCCGCCTACCTGGGCTCGAACTGGTCTTGCTCTGTTGATCTGGTCGTGGGTCAGTTTCTCAGCGTCTGGACAGCGAAGATGGTGGCTAGTGTGATGGGCGGAGTTTCATCCGGCTGCTTCCGGGACCCCCCAGAGGCGATGGGCCAACACCCAAAACCCATCTGCCCTCCTCGGGATCCCATCGTCAGCTGGGCTCGGCGCGAGCCGGGCTCCAGTCTCCCCAGCCGCTTGCGCAGCTCTGCATACTGGTTCCCGGGCGGCTCCTGGGCGGGTCCACCAGACTCGACAAAATGGAGGGGGGAGTGGCTTAACCCTGACTCCATCTGGCGAATTCCCAGTGATTCCCGCTTCTGGGAGCCGCCTACCTGGGCTCGAACTGGTCTTGCTCTGTTGATCTGGTCGTGGGGCAGTTTCTCAGCGTCTGGACAGCGAAGATGGTGGCTAGTGTGATGGGCGGAGTTTCATCCGGCTGCTTCCGGGACCCCCCAGAGGCGATGGGCCAACACCCAAAACCCATCTGCCCTCCTCGGGATCCCATCACTCAGCTGGGCTCGGCGCGAGCCGGCTCCAGTCTCCCCAGCCGCTTGCGCAGCTCTGCATACTGGTTCCCGGGCGGCTCCTGGGCGGGTCCACCAGACTCGACAAAATGGAGGGGGGAGTGGCTTAACCCTGACTCCATCTGGCGAATTCCCAGTGATTCCGCTTCTGGGAGCCGCCTACCTGGGCTCGAACTGGTCTTGCTCTGTTGATCTGGTCGTGGGTCAGTTTCTCAGCGTCTGGACAGCGAAGATGGTGGCTAGTGTGATGGGCGAGTTTCATCCGGCTGCTTCCGGGGACCCCCAGAGGCGATGGGCCAACACCCAAAACCCATCTGCCCTCCTCGGGATCCCATCGTCAGCTGGGCTCGGCGCGAGCCGGGCTCCAGTCTCCCCAGCCGCTTGCGCAGCTCTGCATACTGGTTCCCGGGCGGCTCCTGGGCGGGTCCACCAGACTCGACAAAATGGAGGGGGAGTGGCTTAACCCTGACTCCATCTGGCGAATTCCCAGTGATTCCGCTTCTGGGAGCCGCCTACCTGGGCTCGAACTGGTCTTGCTCTGTTGATCTGGTCGTGGGTCAGTTTCTCAGCGTCTGGACAGCGAAGATGGTGGCTAGTGTGATGGGCGAGTTTCATCCGGCTGCTTCCGGGGACCCCCCAGAGGCGATGGGCCAACACCCAAAACCCATCTGCCCTCCTCGGGATCCCATCGTCAGCTGGGCTCGGCGCGAGCCTGGCTCCAGTCTCCCCAGCCGCTTGCGCAGCTCTGCATACTGGTTCCCGGGCGGCTCCTGGGCGGGTCCACCAGACTCGACAAAATGGAGGGGGAGTGGCTTAACCCTGACTCCATCTGGCGAATTCCCAGTGATTCCCGCTTCTGGGAGCCGCCTACCTGGGCTCGAACTGGTCTTGCTCTGTTGATCTGGTCGTGGGTCATTTTCTCAGCGTCTGGACAGCGAAGATGGTGGCTAGTGTGATGGGCGAGTTTCATCTGGCTGCTTCCGGGACCCCCCAGAGGCGATGGGCCAACACCCAAAACCCATCTGCCCTCCTCGGGATCCCATCGTCAGCTGGGCTCGGCGCGAGCCGGCTCCAGTCTCCCCAGCCGCTTGCGCAGCTCTGCATACTGGTTCCCGGGCGGCTCCTGGGCGGGTCCACCAGACTCGACAAAAATGGAGGGGGAGTGGCTTAACCCTGACTCCATCTGGCGAATTCCCAGTGATTCCCGCTTCTGGGAGCCGCCTACCTGGGCTCGAACTGGTCTTGCTCTGTTGATCTGGTCGTGGGTCAGTTTCTCAGCGTCTGGACAGCGAAGATGGTGGCTAGTGTGATGGGCGGAGTTTCATCCGGCTGCTTCCGGGGACCCCCCAGAGGCGATGGGCCAACACCCAAAACCCATCTGCCCTCCTCGGGATCCCATCGTCAGCTGGGCTCGGCGCGAGCCGGGCTCCAGTCTCCCCAGCCGCTTGCGCAGCTCTGCATACTGGTTCCCGGGCGGCTCCTGGGCGGGTCCACCAGACTCGACAAAATGGAGGGGGAGTGGCTTAACCCTGACTCCATCTGGCGAATTCCCAGTGATTCCCGCTTCTGGGAGCCGCCTACCTGGGCTCGAACTGGTCTTGCTCTGTTGATCTGGTCGTGGGTCAGTTTCTCAGCGTCTGGACAGCGAAGATGGTGGCTAGTGTGATGGGCGGGGTTTCATCCGGCTGCTTCCGGGACCCCCCAGAGGCGATGGGCCAACACCCAAAACCCATCTGCCCTCCTCGGGATCCCATCGTCAGCTGGGCTCGGCGCGAGCCGGCTCCAGTCTCCCCAGCCGCTTGCGCAGCTCTGCATACTGGTTCCCGGGCGGCTCCTGGGCGGGTCCACCAGACTCGACAAAATGGAGGGGGGGAGTGGCTTAACCCTGACTCCATCTGGCGAATTCCCAGTGATTCCGCTTCTGGGAGCCGCCTACCTGGGCTCGAACTGGTCTTGCTCTGTTGATCTGGTCGTGGGGCAGTTTCTCAGCGTCTGGACAGCGAAGATGGTGGCTAGTGTGATGGGCGGAGTTTCATCCGGCTGCTTCCGGGACCCCCCAGAGGCGATGGGCCAACACCCAAAACCCATCTGCCCTCCTCGGGATCCCATCGTCAGCTGGGCTCGGCGCGAGCCGGCTCCAGTCTCCCCCAGCCGCTTGCGCAGCTCTGCATACTGGTTCCCGGGCGGCTCCTGGGCGGGTCCACCAGACTCGACAAAATGGAGGGGGGTGGCTTAACCCTGACTCCATCTGGCGAATTCCCAGTGATTCCCGCTTCTGGGAGCCGCCTACCTGGGCTCGAACTGGTCTTGCTCTGTTGATCTGGTCGTGGGTCATTTTCTCAGCGTCTGGACAGCGAAGATGGTGGCTAGTGTGATGGGCGGGTTTCATCCGGCTGCTTCCGGGACCCCCCAGAGGCGATGGGCCAACACCCAAAACCCATCTGCCCTCCTCGGGATCCCATCGTCAGCTGGGCTCGGCGCGAGCCGGCTCCAGTCTCCCCAGCCGCTTGCGCAGCTCTGCATACTGGTTCCCGGGCGGCTCCTGGGCGGGTCCACCAGACTTCGACAAAAATGGAGGGGGAGTGGCTTAACCCTGACTCCATCTGGCGAATTCCCAGTGATTCCCGCTTCTGGGAGCCGCCTACCTGGGCTCGAACTGGTCTTGCTCTGTTGATCTGGTCGTGGGTCAGTTTCTCAGCGTCTGGACAGCGAAGATGGTGGCTAGTGTGATGGGCGAGTTTCATCCGGCTGCTTCCGGGACCCCCCAGAGGCGATGGGCCAACACCCAAAACCCATCTGCCCTCCTCGGGATCCCATCGTCAGCTGGGCTCGGCGCGAGCCGGGCTCCAGTCTCCCCAGCCGCTTGCGCAGCTCTGCATACTGGTTCCCGGGCGGCTCCTGGGCGGGTCCACCAGACTCGACAAAATGGAGGGGGAGTGGCTTAACCCTGACTCCATCTGGCGAATTCCCAGTGATTCCCGCTTCTGGGAGCCGCCTACCTGGGCTCGAACTGGTCTTGCTCTGTTGATCTGGTCGTGGGTCAGTTTCTCAGCGTCTGGACAGCGAAGATGGTGGCTAGTGTGATGGGCGAGTTTCATCCGGCTGCTTCCGGGACCCCCAGAGGCGATGGGCCAATACCCAAAACCCATCTGCCCTCCTCGGGATCCCATCGTCAGCTGGGCTCGGCGCGAGCCGGCTCCAGTCTCCCCCAGCCGCTTGCGCAGCTCTGCATACTGGTTCCCGGGCGGCTCCTGGGCGGGTCCACCAGACTCGACAAAAATGGAGGGGGAGTGGCTTAACCCTGACTCCATCTGGCGAATTCCCAGTGATTCCCGCTTCTGGGAGCCGCCTACCTGGGCTCGAACTGGTCTTGCTCTGTTGATCTGGTCGTGGGTCATTTTCTCAGCGTCTGGACAGCGAAGATGGTGGCTAGTGTGATGGGCGAGTTTCATCCGGCTGCTTCCGGGACCCCCCAGAGGCGATGGGCCAACACCCAAAACCCATCTGCCCTCCTCGGGATCCCATCGTCCAGCTGGGCTCGGCGCGAGCCGGCTCCAGTCTCCCCAGCCGCTTGCGCAGCTCTGCATACTGGTTCCCGGGCGGCTCCTGGGCGGGTCCACCAGACTTCGACAAAATGGAGGGGGAGTGGCTCAACCCTGACTCCATCTGGCGAATTCCCAGTGATTCCCGCTTCTGGGAGCCGCCTACCTGGGCTCGAACTGGTCTTGCTCTGTTGATCTGGTCGTGGGGCATTTTCTCAGCGTCTGGACAGCGAAGATGGTGGCTAGTGTGATGGGCGAGTTTCATCCGGCTGCTTCCGGGACCCCCCAGAGGCGATGGGCCAACACCCAAAACCCATCTGCCCTCCTCGGGATCCCATCGTCAGCTGGGCTCGGCGCGAGCCGGCTCCAGTCTCCCCAGCCGCTTGCGCAGCTCTGCATACTGGTTCCCGGGCGGCTCCTGGGCGGGTCCACCAGACTCGACAAAATGGAGGGGGAGTGGCTTAACCCTGACTCCATCTGGCGAATTCCCAGTGATTCCCGCTTCTGGGAGCCGCCTACCTGGGCTCGAACTGGTCTTGCTCTGTTGATCTGGTCGTGGGGCATTTTCTCAGCGTCTGGACAGCGAAGATGGTGGCTAGTGTGATGGGCGAGTTTCATCCGGCTGCTTCCGGGACCCCCAGAGGCGATGGGCCAACACCCAAAACCCATCTGCCCTCCTCGGGATCCCATCGTCAGCTGGGCTCGGCGCGAGCCGGGCTCCAGTCTCCCCCAGCCGCTTGCGCAGCTCTGCATACTGGTTCCCGGGCGGCTCCTGGGCGGGTCCACCAGACTCGACAAAATGGAGGGGGGAGTGGCTTAACCCTGACTCCATCTGGCGAATTCCCAGTGATTCCCGCTTCTGGGAGCCGCCTACCTGGGCTCGAACTGGTCTTGCTCTGTTGATCTGGTGGTGAGGCATTTTCTCAGCGTCTGGACAGCGAAGATGGTGGCTAGTGTGATGGGCGAGTTTCATCCGGCTGCTTCCGGGACCCCCCAGAGGCGATGGGCCAACACCCAAAACCCATCTGCCCTCCTCGGGATCCCATCGTCAGCTGGGCTCGGCGCGAGCCGGGCTCCAGTCTCCCCAGCCGCTTGCGCAGCTCTGCATACTGGTTCCCGGGCGGCCCCTGGGCGGGTCCACCAGACTCGACAAAATGGAGGGGGGAGTGGCTTAACCCTGACTCCATCTGGCGAATTCCCAGTGATTCCCGCTTCTGGGAGCCGCCTACCTGGGCTCGAACTGGTCTTGCTCTGTTGATCTGGTCGTGAGGCATTTTCTCAGCGTCTGGACAGCGAAGATGGTGGCTAGTGTGATGGGCGGAGTTTCATCCGGCTGCTTCCGGGGACCCCCAGAGGCGATGGGCCAACACCCAAAACCCATCTGCCCTCCTCGGGATCCCATCGTCAGCTGGGCTCGGCGCGAGCCGGGCTCCAGTCTCCCCAGCCGCTTGCGCAGCTCTGCATACTGGTTCCCGGGGCGGCTCCTGGGCGGGTCCACCAGACTCGACAAAATGGAGGGGGGAGTGGCTTAACCCTGACTCCATCTGGCGAATTCCCAGTGATTCCCGCTTCTGGGAGCCGCCTACCTGGGCTCGAACTGGTCTTGCTCTGTTGATCTGGTCGTGAGGCATTTTCTCAGCGTCTGGACAGCGAAGATGGTGGCTAGTGTGATGGGCGGAGTTTCATCCGGCTGCTTCCGGGACCCCCCAGAGGCGATGGGCCAACACCCAAAACCCATCTGCCCTCCTCGGGATCCCATCGTCAGCTGGGCTCGGCGCGAGCCGGGCTCCAGTCTCCCCAGCCGCTGCTGCAGCTCTGCATACTGGTTCCCGGGCGGCTCCTGGGCGGGTCCACCAGACTCGACAAAATGGAGGGGGGAGTGGCTTAACCCTGACTCCATCTGGCGAATTCCCAGTGATTCCCGCTTCTGGGAGCCGCCTACCTGGGCTCGAACTGGTCTTGCTCTGTTGATCTGGTCGTGGGGCATTTTCTCAGCGTCTGGACAGCGAAGATGGTGGCTAGTGTGATGGGCGGAGTTTCATCCGGCTGCTTCCGGGACCCCCCAGAGGCGATGGGCCAACACCCAAAACCCATCTGCCCTCCTCGGGATCCCATCGTCAGCTGGGCTCGGCGGCGAGCCGGCTCCAGTCTCCCCAGCCGCTTGCGCAGCTCTGCATACTGGTTCCCGGGGCGGCTCCTGGGCGGGTCCACCAGACTCGACAAAATGGAGGGGGGGTGGCTTAACCCTGACTCCATCTGGCGAATTCCCAGTGATTCCCGCTTCTGGGAGCCGCCTACCTGGGCTCGAACTGGTCTTGCTCTGTTGATCTGGTCGTGAGGCATTTTCTCAGCGTCTGGACAGCGAAGATGGTGGCTAGTGTGATGGGCGGAGTTTCATCCGGCTGCTTCCGGGACCCCCCAGAGGCGATGGGCCAACACCCAAAACCCATCTGCCCTCCTCGGGATCCCATCGTCAGCTGGGCTCGGCGCGAGCCGGGCTCCAGTCTCCCCCAGCCGCTTGCGCAGCTCTGCATACTGGTTCCCGGGCGGCTCCTGGGCGGGTCCACCAGACTCGACAAAATGGAGGGGGAGTGGCTTAACCCTGACTCCATCTGGCGAATTCCCAGTGATTCCCGCTTCTGGGAGCCGCCTACCTGGGCTCGAACTGGTCTTGCTCTGTTGATCTGGTCGTGGGGCATTTTCTCAGCGTCTGGACAGCGAAGATGGTGGCTAGTGTGATGGGCGGGAGTTTCATCCGGCTGCTTCCGGGACCCCCCCAGAGGCGATGGGCCAACACCCAAAACCCATCTGCCCTCCTCGGGATCCCATCGTCAGCTGGGCTCGGCGCGAGCCGGGCTCCAGTCTCCCCAGCCGCTTGCGCAGCTCTGCATACTGGTTCCCGGGCGGCTCCTGGGCGGGTCCACCAGACTCGACAAAATGGAGGGGGGAGTGGCTTAACCCTGACTCCATCTGGCGAATTCCCAGTGATTCCCGCTTCTGGGAGCCGCCTACCTGGGCTCGAACTGGTCTTGCTCTGTTGATCTGGTCGTGAGGCATTTTCTCAGCGTCTGGACAGCGAAGATGGTGGCTAGTGTGATGGGCGAGTTTCATCCGGCTGCTTCCGGGACCCCCAGAGGCGATGGGCCAACACCCAAAACCCATCTGCCCTCCTCGGGATCCCATCGTCAGCTGGGCTCGGCGCGAGCCGGGCTCCAGTCTCCCCAGCCGCTTGCGCAGCTCTGCATACTGGTTCCCGGGCGGCTCCTGGGCGGGTCCACCAGACTCGACAAAAATGGAGGGGGGGAGTGGCTTAACCCTGACTCCATCTGGCGAATTCCCAGTGATTCCCGCTTCTGGGAGCCGCCTACCTGGGCTCGAACTGGTCTTGCTCTGTTGATCTGGTCGTGAGGCATTTTCTCAGCGTCTGGACAGCGAAGATGGTGGCTAGTGTGATGGGCGGGAGTTTCATCCGGCTGCTTCCGGGACCCCCAGAGGCGATGGGCCAACACCCAAAACCCATCTGCCCTCCTCGGGATCCCATCGTCAGCTGGGCTCGGCGCGAGCCGGCTCCAGTCTCCCCAGCCGCTTGCGCAGCTCTGCATACTGGTTCCCGGGCGGCTCCTGGGCGGGTCCACCAGACTCGACAAAATGGAGGGGGGAGTGGCTTAACCCTGACTCCATCTGGCGAATTCCCAGTGATTCCCGCTTCTGGGAGCCGCCTACCTGGGCTCGAACTGGTCTTGCTCTGTTGATCTGGTCGTGAGGCATTTTCTCAGCGTCTGGACAGCGAAGATGGTGGCTAGTGTGATGGGCGGAGTTTCATCCGGCTGCTTCCGGGACCCCCAGAGGCGATGGGCCAACACCCAAAACCCATCTGCCCTCCTCGGGATCCCATCGTCAGCTGGGCTCGGCGCGAGCCTGGCTCCAGTCTCCCCAGCCGCTTGCGCAGCTCTGCATACTGGTTCCCGGGCGGCTCCTGGGCGGGTCCACCAGACTTCGACAAAAATGGAGGGGGAGTGGCTTAACCCTGACTCCATCTGGCGAATTCCCAGTGATTCCCGCTTCTGGGAGCCGCCTACCTGGGCTCGAACTGGTCTTGCTCTGTTGATCTGGTCGTGGGGCATTTTCTCAGCGTCTGGACAGCGAAGATGGTGGCTAGTGTGATGGGCGGAGTTTCATCCGGCTGCTTCCGGGACCCCCCAGAGGCGATGGGCCAACACCCAAAACCCATCTGCCCTCCTCGGGATCCCATCGTCAGCTGGGCTCGGCGCGAGCCGGGCTCCAGTCTCCCCAGCCGCTTGCGCAGCTCTGCATACTGGTTCCCGGGGCGGCTCCTGGGCGGGTCCACCAGACTCGACAAAATGGAGGGGGGAGTGGCTTAACCCTGACTCCATCTGGCGAATTCCCAGTGATTCCCGCTTCTGGGAGCCGCCTACCTGGGCTCGAACTGGTCTTGCTCTGTTGATCTGGTCGTGAGGCATTTTCTCAGCGTCTGGACAGCGAAGATGGTGGCTAGTGTGATGGGCGGAGTTTCATCCGGCTGCTTCCGGGACCCCCAGAGGCGATGGGCCAACACCCAAAACCCATCTGCCCTCCTCGGGATCCCATCGTCAGCTGGGCTCGGCGCGAGCCGGGCTCCAGTCTCCCCAGCCGCTTGCGCAGCTCTGCATACTGGTTCCCGGGGCGGCTCCTGGGCGGGTCCACCAGACTCGACAAAAATGGAGGGGGGAGTGGCTTAACCCTGACTCCATCTGGCGAATTCCCAGTGATTCCCGCTTCTGGGAGCCGCCTACCTGGGCTCGAACTGGTCTTGCTCTGTTGATCTGGTCGTGAGGCATTTTCTCAGCGTCTGGACAGCGAAGATGGTGGCTAGTGTGATGGGCGAGTTTCATCCGGCTGCTTCCGGGACCCCCCAGAGGCGATGGGCCAACACCCAAAACCCATCTGCCCTCCTCGGGATCCCATCGTCAGCTGGGCTCGGCGCGAGCCGGGCTCCAGTCTCCCCAGCCGCTTGCGCAGCTCTGCATACTGGTTCCCCGGGCGGCTCCTGGGCGGGTCCACCAGACTTCGACAAAATGGGGGGGGGGGAGTGGCTTAACCCTGACTCCATCTGGCGAATTCCCAGTGATTCCCGCTTCTGGGAGCCGCCTACCTGGGCTCGAACTGGTCTTGCTCTGTTGATCTGGTCGTGAGGCATTTTCTCAGCGTCTGGACAGCGAAGATGGTGGCTAGTGTGATGGGCGGAGTTTCATCCGGCTGCTTCCGGGACCCCCCCAGAGGCGATGGGCCAACACCCAAAACCCATCTGCCCTCCTCGGGATCCCATCGTCAGCTGGGCTCGGCGCGAGCCGGGCTCCAGTCTCCCCAGCCGCTTGCGCAGCTCTGCATACTGGTTCCCGGGCGGCTCCTGGGCGGGTCCACCAGACTCGACAAAATGGAGGGGGGGAGTGGCTTAACCCTGACTCCATCTGGCGAATTCCCAGTGATTCCCGCTTCTGGGAGCCGCCTACCTGGGCTCGAACTGGTCTTGCTCTGTTGATCTGGTCGTGAGGCATTTTCTCAGCGTCTGGACAGCGAAGATGGTGGCTAGTGTGATGGGCGGAGTTTCATCCGGCTGCTTCCGGGACCCCCCAGAGGCGATGGGCCAACACCCAAAACCCATCTGCCCTCCTCGGGATCCCATCGTCAGCTGGGCTCGGCGCGGCTGGCTCCAGTCTCCCCAGCCGCTTGCGCAGCTCTGCATACTGGTTCCCGGGGCGGCTCCTGGGCGGGTCCACCAGACTCGACAAAATGGAGGGGGAGTGGCTTAACCCTGACTCCATCTGGCGAATTCCCAGTGATTCCCGCTTCTGGGAGCCGCCTACCTGGGCTCGAACTGGTCTTGCTCTGTTGATCTGGTCGTGAGGCATTTTCTCAGCGTCTGGACAGCGAAGATGGTGGCTAGTGTGATGGGCGAGTTTCATCCGGCTGCTTCCGGGACCCCCCAGAGGCGATGGGCCAACACCCAAAACCCATCTGCCCTCCTCGGGATCCCATCGTCAGCTGGGCTCGGCGCGAGCCTGGCTCCAGTCTCCCCAGCCGCTTGCGCAGCTCTGCATACTGGTTCCCGGGCGGCTCCTGGGCGGGTCCACCAGACTTCGACAAAATGGAGGGGGAGTGGCTTAACCCTGACTCCATCTGGCGAATTCCCAGTGATTCCCGCTTCTGGGAGCCGCCTACCTGGGCTCGAACTGGTCTTGCTCTGTTGATCTGGTCGTGAGGCATTTTCTCAGCGTCTGGACAGCGAAGATGGTGGCTAGTGTGATGGGCGGAGTTTCATCCGGCTGCTTCCGGGACCCCCCAGAGGCGATGGGCCAACACCCAAAACCCATCTGCCCTCCTCGGGATCCCATCGTCAGCTGGGCTCGGCGCGAGCCGGGCTCCAGTCTCCCCAGCCGCTTGCGCAGCTCTGCATACTGGTTCCCGGGCGGCTCCTGGGCGGGTCCACCAGACTCGACAAAATGGAGGGGGAGTGGCTTAACCCTGACTCCATCTGGCGAATTCCCAGTGATTCCCGCTTCTGGGAGCCGCCTACCTGGGCTCGAACTGGTCTTGCTCTGTTGATCTGGTGGTGAGGCATTTTCTCAGCGTCTGGACAGCGAAGATGGTGGCTAGTGTGATGGGCGGAGTTTCATCCGGCTGCTTCCGGGACCCCCCAGAGGCGATGGGCCAACACCCAAAACCCATCTGCCCTCCTCGGGATCCCATCGTCAGCTGGGCTCGGCGCGAGCCGGGCTCCAGTCTCCCCAGCCGCTTGCGCAGCTCTGCATACTGGTTCCCGGGCGGCTCCTGGGCGGGTCCACCAGACTCGACAAAATGGAGGGGGGGGGAGTGGCTTAACCCTGACTCCATCTGGCGAATTCCCAGTGATTCCCGCTTCTGGGAGCCGCCTACCTGGGCTCGAACTGGTCTTGCTCTGTTGATCTGGTCGTGGGGCATTTTCTCAGCGTCTGGACAGCGAAGATGGTGGCTAGTGTGATGGGCGAGTTTCATCCGGCTGCTTCCGGGACCCCCCAGAGGCGATGGGCCAACACCCAAAACCCATCTGCCCTCCTCGGGATCCCATCGTCAGCTGGGCTCGGCGCGAGCCAGGCTCCAGTCTCCCCCAGCCTCGCGCAGCTCTGCATACTGGTTCCCGGGCGGCTCCTGGGCGGGTCCACCAGACTCGACAAAATGGAGGGGGAGTGGCTTAACCCTGACTCCATCTGGCGAATTCCCAGTGATTCCCGCTTCTGGGAGCCGCCTACCTGGGCTCGAACTGGTCTTGCTCTGTTGATCTGGTCGTGAGGCATTTTCTCAGCGTCTGGACAGCGAAGATGGTGGCTAGTGTGATGGGCGGAGTTTCATCCGGCTGCTTCCGGGACCCCCCCAGAGGCGATGGGCCAACACCCAAAACCCATCTGCCCTCCTCGGGATCCCATCGTCAGCTGGGCTCGGCGCGAGCCGGGCTCCAGTCTCCCCAGCCGCTTGCGCAGCTCTGCATACTGGTTCCCGGGCGGCTCCTGGGCGGGTCCACCAGACTCGACAAAATGGAGGGGGGAGTGGCTTAACCCTGACTCCATCTGGCGAATTCCCAGTGATTCCCGCTTCTGGGAGCCGCCTACCTGGGCTCGAACTGGTCTTGCTCTGTTGATCTGGTCGTGAGGCATTTTCTCAGCGTCTGGACAGCGAAGATGGTGGCTAGTGTGATGGGCGAGTTTCATCCGGCTGCTTCCGGGACCCCCCCAGAGGCGATGGGCCAACACCCAAAACCCATCTGCCCTCCTCGGGATCCCATCGTCAGCTGGGCTCGGCGCGAGCCGGGCTCCAGTCTCCCCAGCCGCTTGCGCAGCTCTGCATACTGGTTCCCGGGCGGCTCCTGGGCGGGTCCACCAGACTCGACAAAATGGAGGGGGGGGAGTGGCTTAACCCTGACTCCATCTGGCGAATTCCCAGTGATTCCCGCTTCTGGGAGCCGCCTACCTGGGCTCGAACTGGTCTTGCTCTGTTGATCTGGTCGTGAGGCATTTTCTCAGCGTCTGGACAGCGAAGATGGTGGCTAGTGTGATGGGCGAGTTTCATCCGGCTGCTTCCGGGACCCCCCAGAGGCGATGGGCCAACACCCAAAACCCATCTGCCCTCCTCGGGATCCCATCGTCAGCTGGGCTCGGCGCGAGCCTGGCTCCAGTCTCCCCAGCCGCTTGCGCAGCTCTGCATACTGGTTCCCGGGCGGCTCCTGGGCGGGTCCACCAGACTCGACAAAATGGAGGGGGAGTGGCTTAACCCTGACTCCATCTGGCGAATTCCCAGTGATTCCCGCTTCTGGGAGCCGCCTACCTGGGCTCGAACTGGTCTTGCTCTGTTGATCTGGTCGTGAGGCATTTTCTCAGCGTCTGGACAGCGAAGATGGTGGCTAGTGTGATGGGCGAGTTTCATCCGGCTGCTTCCGGGACCCCCCAGAGGCGATGGGCCAACACCCAAAACCCATCTGCCCTCCTCGGGATCCCATCGTCAGCTGGGCTCGGCGCGAGCCGGGCTCCAGTCTCCCCAGCCGCTTGCGCAGCTCTGCATACTGGTTCCCGGGCGGCTCCTGGGCGGGTCCACCAGACTCGACAAAATGGAGGGGGGGAGTGGCTTAACCCTGACTCCATCTGGCGAATTCCCAGTGATTCCCGCTTCTGGGAGCCGCCTACCTGGGCTCGAACTGGTCTTGCTCTGTTGATCTGGTCGTGGGCATTTTCTCAGCGTCTGGACAGCGAAGATGGTGGCTAGTGTGATGGGCGAGTTTCATCCGGCTGCTTCCGGGACCCCCAGAGGCGATGGGCCAACACCCAAAACCCATCTGCCCTCCTCGGGGATCCCATCGTCCAGCTGGGCTCGGCGCGAGCCGGGCTCCAGTCTCCCCAGCCGCTTGCGCAGCTCTGCATACTGGTTCCCGGGCGGCTCCTGGGCGGGTCCACCAGACTTCGACAAAAATGGAGGGGGAGTGGCTTAACCCTGACTCCATCTGGCGAATTCCCAGTGATTCCCGCTTCTGGGAGCCGCCTACCTGGGCTCGAACTGGTCTTGCTCTGTTGATCTGGTGGTGGGGCATTTTCTCAGCGTCTGGACAGCGAAGATGGTGGCTAGTGTGATGGGCGAGTTTCATCCGGCTGCTTCCGGGACCCCCCAGAGGCGATGGGCCAACACCCAAAACCCATCTGCCCTCCTCGGGATCCCATCGTCAGCTGGGCTCGGCGCGAGCCGGCTCCAGTCTCCCCAGCCGCTTGCGCAGCTCTGCATACTGGTTCCCGGGGCGGCTCCTGGGCGGGTCCACCAGGCTCGACAAAATGGAGGGGGGAGTGGCTTAACCCTGACTCCATCTGGCGAATTCCCAGTGATTCCCGCTTCTGGGAGCCGCCTACCTGGGCTCGAACTGGTCTTGCTCTGTTGATCTGGTCGTGGGCATTTTCTCAGCGTCTGGACAGCGAAGATGGTGGCTAGTGTGATGGGCGAGTTTCATCCGGCTGCTTCCGGGACCCCCCCAGAGGCGATGGGCCAACACCCAAAACCCATCTGCCCTCCTCGGGATCCCATCGTCAGCTGGGCTCGGCGCGAGCCGGGCTCCAGTCTCCCCAGCCGCTTGCGCAGCTCTGCATACTGGTTCCCGGGCGGCTCCTGGGCGGGTCCACCAGACTCGACAAAATGGAGGGGGGAGTGGCTTAACCCTGACTCCATCTGGCGAATTCCCAGTGATTCCCGCTTCTGGGAGCCGCCTACCTGGGCTCGAACTGGTCTTGCTCTGTTGATCTGGTGGTGGGGCATTTTCTCAGCGTCTGGACAGCGAAGATGGTGGCTAGTGTGATGGGCGAGTTTCATCCGGCTGCTTCCGGGACCCCCCAGAGGCGATGGGCCAACACCCAAAACCCATCTGCCCTCCTCGGGATCCCATCGTCAGCTGGGCTCGGCGCGAGCCGGGCTCCAGTCTCCCCAGCCGCTTGCAGCTCTGCATACTGGTTCCCGGGCGGCTCCTGGGCGGGTCCACCAGGCTTCGACAAAAATGGAGGGGGGAGTGGCTTAACCCTGACTCCATCTGGCGAATTCCCAGTGATTCCCGCTTCTGGGAGCCGCCTACCTGGGCTCGAACTGGTCTTGCTCTGTTGATCTGGTCGTGGGGCATTTTCTCAGCGTCTGGACAGCGAAGATGGTGGCTAGTGTGATGGGCGAGTTTCATCTGGCTGCTTCCGGGACCCCCAGAGGCGATGGGCCCAACACCCAAAACCCATCTGCCCTCCTCGGGATCCCATCGTCAGCTGGGCTCGGCGCGAGCCGGGCTCCAGTCTCCCCAGCCGCTTGCGCAGCTCTGCATACTGGTTCCCGGGGCGGCTCCTGGGCGGGTCCACCAGGCTCGACAAAATGGAGGGGGGGAGTGGCTTAACCCTGACTCCATCTGGCGAATTCCCAGTGATTCCCGCTTCTGGGAGCCGCCTACCTGGGCTCGAACTGGTCTTGCTCTGTTGATCTGGTGGTGGGGCATTTTCTCAGCGTCTGGACAGCGAAGATGGTGGCTAGTGTGATGGGCGGAGTTTCATCCGGCTGCTTCCGGGACCCCCCAGAGGCGATGGGCCAACACCCAAAACCCATCTGCCCTCCTCGGGATCCCATCGTCAGCTGGGCTCGGCGCGAGCCGGCTCCAGTCTCCCCAGCCGCTTGCGCAGCTCTGCATACTGGTTCCCGGGCGGCTCCTGGGCGGGTCCACCAGGCTCGACAAAATGGAGGGGGGGAGTGGCTTAACCCTGACTCCATCTGGCGAATTCCCAGTGATTCCCGCTTCTGGGAGCCGCCTACCTGGGCTCGAACTGGTCTTGCTCTGTTGATCTGGTCGTGGGGCATTTTCTCAGCGTCTGGACAGCGAAGATGGTGGCTAGTGTGATGGGCGAGTTTCATCCGGCTGCTTCCGGGACCCCCCAGAGGCGATGGGCCAACACCCAAAACCCATCTGCCCTCCTCGGGATCCCATCGTCAGCTGGGCTCGGCGCGAGCCGGGCTCCAGTCTCCCCAGCCGCTTGCGCAGCTCTGCATACTGGTTCCCGGGCGGCTCCTGGGCGGGTCCACCAGACTCGGCAAAATGGAGGGGGGGAGTGGCTTAACCCTGACTCCATCTGGCGGAATTCCCAGTGATTCCCGCTTCTGGGAGCCGCCTACCTGGGCTCGAACTGGTCTTGCTCTGTTGATCTGGTCGTGGGGCATTTTCTCAGCGTCCTGGACAGCGAAGATGGTGGCTAGTGTGATGGGCGAGTTTCATCCGGCTGCTTCCGGGACCCCCAGAGGCGATGGGCCAACACCCAAAACCCATCTGCCCTCCTCGGGATCCCATCGTCAGCTGGGCTCGGCGCGAGCCGGGCTCCAGTCTCCCCAGCCGCTTGCGCAGCTCTGCATACTGGTTCCCGGGGCGGCTCCTGGGCGGGTCCACCAGACTCGACAAAAATGGAGGGGGGGGAGTGGCTTAACCCTGACTCCATCTGGCGAATTCCCAGTGATTCCCGCTTCTGGGAGCCGCCTACCTGGGCTCGAACTGGTCTTGCTCTGTTGATCTGGTGGTGGGGCAGTTTCTCAGCGTCTGGACAGCGAAGATGGTGGCTAGTGTGATGGGCGAGTTTCATCTGGCTGCTTCCGGGACCCCCCAGAGGCGATGGGCCAACACCCAAAACCCATCTGCCCTCCTCGGGATCCCATCGTCCAGCTGGGCTCGGCGCGAGCCGGGCTCCAGTCTCCCCAGCCGCTTGCGCGGCTCTGCATACTGGTTCCCGGGCGGCTCCTGGGCGGGTCCACCAGGCTCGACAAAATGGAGGGGGGGAGGGCTTAACCCTGACTCCATCTGGCGAATTCCCAGTGATTCCCGCTTCTGGGAGCCGCCTACCTGGGCTCGAACTGGTCTTGCTCTGTTGATCTGGTCGTAGGGTCATTTTCTCAGCGTCTGGACAGCGAAGATGGTGGCTAGTGTGATGGGCGAGTTTCATCCGGCTGCTTCCGGGACCCCCAGAGGCGATGGGCCAACACCCAAAACCCATCTGCCCTCCTCGGGATCCCATCGTCAGCTGGGCTCGGCGCGAGCCTGGCTCCAGTCTCCCCAGCCGCTTGCGCAGCTCTGCATACTGGTTCCCGGGCGGCTCCTGGGCGGGTCCACCAGGCTCGACAAAATGGAGGGGGAGTGGCTTAACCCTGACTCCATCTGGCGAATTCCCAGTGATTCCCGCTTCTGGGAGCCGCCTACCTGGGCTCGAACTGGTCTTGCTCTGTTGATCTGGTCGTGGGCATTTTCTCAGCGTCTGGACAGCGAAGATGGTGGCTAGTGTGATGGGCGGAGTTTCATCCGGCTGCTTCCGGGACCCCCAGAGGCGATGGGCCAACACCCAAAACCCATCTGCCCTCCTCGGGATCCCATCGTCAGCTGGGCTCGGCGCGAGCCTGGCTCCAGTCTCCCCAGCCGCTTGGCAGCTCTGCATACTGGTTCCCGGGCGGCTCCTGGGCGGGTCCACCAGGCTCGACAAAATGGAGGGGGAGTGGCTTAACCCTGACTCCATCTGGCGAATTCCCAGTGATTCCCGCTTCTGGGAGCCGCCTACCTGGGCTCGAACTGGTCTTGCTCTGTTGATCTGGTCGTGGGGCATTTTCTCAGCGTCTGGACAGCGAAGATGGTGGCTAGTGTGATGGGCGAAGTTTCATCCGGCTGCTTCCGGGACCCCCCCAGAGGCGATGGGCCAACACCCAAAACCCATCTGCCCTCCTCGGGATCCCATCGTCAGCTGGGCTCGGGCGCGAGCGGGCTCCAGTCTCCCCAGCCGCTTGCGCAGCTCTGCATACTGGTTCCCGGGGCGGCTCCTGGGCGGGTCCACCAGGCTCGACAAAATGGAGGAGGGGGAGTGGCTTAACCCTGACTCCATCTGGCGAATTCCCAGTGATTCCCGCTTCTGGGAGCCGCCTACCTGGGCTCGAACTGGTCTTGCTCTGTTGATCTGGTCGTGGGTCAGTTTCTCAGCGTCCGGACAGCGAAGATGGTGGCTAGTGTGATGGGCGAGTTTCATCTGGCTGCTTCCGGGACCCCCAGAGGCGATGGGCCAACACCCAAAACCCATCTGCCCTCCTCGGGATCCCATCGTCAGCTGGGCTCGGCGCGAGCCGGCTCCCAGTCTCCCAGCCGCTTGCGGCTCTGCATACTGGTTCCCGGGCGGCTCCTGGGCGGGTCCACCAGACTCGACAAAATGGAGGGGGGAGTGGCTTAACCCTGACTCCATCTGGCGAATTCCCAGTGATTCCCGCTTCTGGGAGCCGCCTACCTGGGCTCGAACTGGTCTTGCTCTGTTGATCTGGTGGTGGGTCATTTTCTCAGCGTCCGGACAGCGAAGATGGTGGCTAGTGTGATGGGCGAAGTTTCATCCGGCTGCTTCCGGGACCCCCCAGAGGCGATGGGCCAACACCCAAAACCCATCTGCCCTCCTCGGGATCCCATCGTCAGCTGGGCTCGGCGCGAGCCGGCTCCAGTCTCCCCAGCCGCTTGCGCAGCTCTGCATACTGGTTCCCGGGCGGCTCCTGGGCGGGTCCACCAGACTCGACAAAATGGAGGGGGAGTGGCTTAACCCTGACTCCATCTGGCGAATTCCCAGTGATTCCCGCTTCTGGGAGCCGCCTACCTGGGCTCCGAACTGGTCTTGCTCTGTTGATCTGGTCGTGGGTCAGTTTCTCAGCGTCTGGACAGCGAAGATGGTGGCTAGTGTGATGGGCGAGTTTCATCTGGCTGCTTCCGGGACCCCCAGAGGCGATGGGCCAACACCCAAAACCCATCTGCCCTCCTCGGGATCCCATCGTCCAGCTGGGCTCGGCGCGAGCCGGCTCCAGTCTCCCCAGCCGCTTGCGCAGCTCTGCATACTGGTTCCCGGGCGGCTCCCTGGGCGGGTCCACCAGGCTCGACAAAATGGAGGGGGGGAGTGGCTTAACCCTGACTCCATCTGGCGAATTCCCAGTGATTCCCGCTTCTGGGAGCCGCCTACCTGGGCTCGAACTGGTCTTGCTCTGTTGATCTGGTCGTGGGTCAGTTTCTCAGCGTCCGGACAGCGAAGATGGTGGCTAGTGTGATGGGCGAGTTTCATCTGGCTGCTTCCGGGACCCCCAGAGGCGATGGGCCAACACCCAAAACCCATCTGCCCTCCTCGGGATCCCATCGTCAGCTGGGCTCGGCGCGGAGCTGGCTCCAGTCTCCCCAGCCGCTTGCGCAGCTCTGCATACTGGTTCCCGGGCAGCTCCTGGGCGGGTCCACCAGACTCGACAAAATGGAGGGGGAGTGGCTTAACCCTGACTCCATCTGGCGAATTCCCAGTGATTCCCGCTTCTGGGAGCCGCCTACCTGGGCTCGAACTGGTCTTGCTCTGTTGATCTGGTCGTGGGTCAGTTTCTCAGCGTCGGACAGCGAAGATGGTGGCTAGTGTGATGGGCGAAGTTTCATCTGGCTGCTTCCGGGACCCCCCAGAGGCGATGGGCCAACACCCAAAACCCATCTGCCCTCCTCGGGATCCCATCGTCAGCTGGGCTCGGCGCGAGCCGGGCTCCAGTCTCCCCAGCCGCTTGCGCAGCTCTGCATACTGGTTCCCGGGCGGCTCCTGGGCGGGTCCACCAGACTCGACAAAATGGAGGGGGGGAGTGGCTTAACCCTGACTCCATCTGGCGAATTCCCAGTGATTCCCGCTTCTGGGAGCCGCCTACCTGGGCTCGAACTGGTCTTGCTCTGTTGATCTGGTCGTGGGTCAGTTTCTCAGCGTCCGGACAGCGAAGATGGTGGCTAGTGTGATGGGCGAGTTTCATCTGGCTGCTTCCGGGACCCCCCAGAGGCGATGGGCCAACACCCAAAACCCATCTGCCCTCCTCGGGATCCCATCGTCAGCTGGGCTCGGCGCGAGCCGGGCTCCAGTCTCCCCCAGCCGCTTGCAGCTCTGCATACTGGTTCCCGGGCAGCTCCTGGGCGGGTCCACCAGACTCGACAAAATGGAGGGGGAGTGGCTTAACCCTGACTCCATCTGGCGAATTCCCAGTGATTCCCGCTTCTGGGAGCCGCCTACCTGGGCTCGAACTGGTCTTGCTCTGTTGATCTGGTCGTGGGTCAGTTTCTCAGCGTCCGGACAGCGAAGATGGTGGCTAGTGTGATGGGCGAGTTTCATCTGGCTGCTTCCGGGACCCCCCAGAGGCGATGGGCCAATACCCAAAACCCATCTGCCCTCCTCGGGATCCCATCGTCAGCTGGGCTCGGCGCGAGCCGGGCTCCAGTCTCCCCAGCCGCTTGCGCGCTCTGCATACTGGTTCCCGGGCGGCTCCTGGGCGGGTCCACCAGACTCGACAAAATGGAGGAGGGGGAGTGGCTTAACCCTGACTCCATCTGGCGAATTCCCAGTGATTCCCGCTTCTGGGAGCCGCCTACCTGGGCTCGAACTGGTCTTGCTCTGTTGATCTGGTCGTGGGTCATTTTCTCAGCGTCCGGACAGCGAAGATGGTGGCTAGTGTGATGGGCGAGTTTCATCTGGCTGCTTCCGGGACCCCCCAGAGGCGATGGGCCAATACCCAAAACCCATCTGCCCTCCTCGGGATCCCATCGTCAGCTGGGCTCGGGCGCGAGCCGGGCTCCAGTCTCCCCCAGCCGCTTGCGCAGCTCTGCATACTGGTTCCCGGGCGGCTCCTGGGCGGGTCCACCAGGCTCGACAAAATGGAGGGGGAGTGGCTTAACCCCTGACTCCATCTGGCGAATTCCCAGTGATTCCCGCTTCTGGGAGCCGCCTACCTGGGCTCGAACTGGTCTTGCTCTGTTGATCTGGTCGTGGGGCAGTTTCTCAGCGTCCGGACAGCGAAGATGGTGGCTAGTGTGATGGGCGAGTTTCATCCGGCTGCTTCCGGGACCCCCAGAGGCGATGGGCCAATACCCAAAACCCATCTGCCCTCCTCGGGATCCCATCGTCAGCTGGGCTCGGCGCGAGCCGGCTCCAGTCTCCCCAGCCGCTTGCGCAGCTCTGCATACTGGTTCCCGGGGCGGCTCCTGGGCGGGTCCACCAGACTCGACAAAATGGGAGGGGGAGTGGCTTAACCCTGACTCCATCTGGCGAATTCCCAGTGATTCCCGCTTCTGGGAGCCGCCTACCTGGGCTCGAACTGGTCTTGCTCTGTTGATCTGGTCGTGGGGCAGTTTCTCAGCGTCCGGACAGCGAAGATGGTGGCTAGTGTGATGGGCGAGTTTCATCTGGCTGCTTCCGGGACCCCCCAGAGGCGATGGGCCAATACCCAAAACCCATCTGCCCTCCTCGGGATCCCATCGTCAGCTGGGCTCGGCGCGAGCCGGCTCCAGTCTCCCCAGCCGCTGCGCAGCTCTGCATACTGGTTCCCGGGCGGCTCCTGGGCGGGTCCACCAGGCTCGACAAAATGGAGGGGGGAGTGGCTTAACCCTGACTCCATCTGGCGAATTCCCAGTGATTCCCGCTTCTGGGAGCCGCCTACCTGGGCTCGAACTGGTCTTGCTCTGTTGATCTGGTCGTGGGGCATTTTTCTCAGCGTCGGACAGCGAAGATGGTGGCTAGTGTGATGGGCGAGTTTCATCCGGCTGCTTCGGGACCCCCAGAGGCGATGGGCCAACACCCAAAACCCATCTGCCCTCCCTCGGGATCCCATCGTCAGCTGGGCTCGGCGCGAGCCGGGCTCCAGTCTCCCCAGCCGCTTGGCAGCTCTGCATACTGGTTCCCGGGCGGCTCCTGGGCGGGTCCACCAGACTCGGCAAAAATGGAGGGGGAGTGGCTTAACCCTGACTCCATCTGGCGAATTCCCAGTGATTCCCGCTTCTGGGAGCCGCCTACCTGGGCTCGAACTGGTCTTGCTCTGTTGATCTGGTCGTGGGTCAGTTTCTCAGCGTCTGGACAGCGAAGATGGTGGCTAGTGTGATGGGCGAGTTTCATCTGGCTGCTTCCGGGACCCCCAGAGGCGATGGGCCAACACCCAAAACCCATCTGCCCTCCTCGGGATCCCATCGTCAGCTGGGCTCGGCGCGAGCCGGGCTCCAGTCTCCCCAGCCGCTATGCAGCTCTGCATACTGGTTCCCGGGCGGCTCCTGGCGGGTCCACCAGACTCGACAAAATGGAGGGGGAGTGGCTTAACCCTGACTCCATCTGGCGAATTCCCAGTGATTCCCGCTTCTGGGAGCCGCCTACCTGGGCTCGAACTGGTCTTGCTCTGTTGATCTGGTCGTGGGGCAGTTTCTCAGCGTCCGGACAGCGAAGATGGTGGCTAGTGTGATGGGCGAGTTTCATCCGGCTGCTTCCGGGACCCCCCAGAGGCGATGGGCCAACACCCAAAACCCATCTGCCCTCCTCGGGATCCCATCGTCAGCTGGGCTCGGCGCGAGCCGGGCTCCAGTCTCCCCAGCCGCTTGCGCAGCTCTGCATACTGGTTCCCGGGCGGTTCCTGGGCGGGTCCACCAGACTCGACAAAATGGAGGGGGGAGTGGCCTAACCCCTGACTCCATCTGGCGAATTCCCAGTGATTCCCGCTTCTGGGAGCCGCCTACCTGGGCTCGAACTGGTCTTGCTCTGTTGATCTGGTCGTGGGTCAGTTTCTCAGCGTCCGGACAGCGAAGATGGTGGCTAGTGTGATGGGCGAAGTTTCATCTGGCTGCTTCCGGGACCCCCAGAGGCGATGGGCCAACACCCAAAACCCATCTGCCCTCCTCGGGATCCCATCGTCAGCTGGGCTCGGCGCGAGCCGGCTCCAGTCTCCCCAGCCGCTTGCGCAGCTCTGCATACTGGTTCCCGGGCGGTTCCTGGGCGGGTCCACCAGGCTCGACAAAATGGAGGGGGGGGTGGCTTAACCCTGACTCCATCTGGCGAATTCCCAGTGATTCCCGCTTCTGGGAGCCGCCTACCTGGGCTCGAACTGGTCTTGCTCTGTTGATCTGGTCGTGGGTCAGTTTCTCAGCGTCCGGACAGCGAAGATGGTGGCTAGTGTGATGGGCGAAGTTTCATCTGGCTGCTTCCGGGACCCCCCAGAGGCGATGGGCCAACACCCAAAACCCATCTGCCCTCCTCGGGATCCCATCGTCAGCTGGGCTCGGCGCGAGCCGGGCTCCAGTCTCCCCAGCCGCTTGCGCAGCTCTGCATACTGGTTCCCGGGCGGTTCCTGGGCGGGTCCACCAGACTCGACAAAATGGAGGGGGGGAGTGGCTTGACCCTGACTCCATCTGGCGAATTCCAGTGATTCCCGCTTCTGGGAGCCGCCTACCTGGGCTCCGAACTGGTCTTGCTCTGTTGATCTGGTCGTGGGTCAGTTTCTCAAGCGTCCGGACAGCGAAGATGGTGGCTAGTGTGATGGGCGGAGTTTCATCCGGCTGCTTCCGGGACCCCCCAGAGGCGATGGGCCAACACCCAAAACCCATCTGCCCTCCTCGGGATCCCATCGTCAGCTGGGCTCGGCGCGAGCCGGCTCCAGTCTCCCCAGCCGCTTGCAGCTCTGCATACTGGTTCCCGGGCGGCTCCTGGGCGGGTCCACCAGGCTTGACAAAATGGAGGGGGGGGGGGAGTGGCTTAACCCTGACTCCATCTGGCGAATTCCCAGTGATTCCCGCTTCTGGGAGCCGCCTACCTGGGCTCGAACTGGTCTTGCTCAGTTGATCTGGTCGTGGGTCAGTTTCTCAGCGTCGGACAGCGAAGATGGTGGCTAGTGTGATGGGCGAGTTTCATCTGGCTGCTTCCGGGACCCCCAGAGGCGATGGGCCAACACCCAAAACCCATCTGCCCTCCTTGGGATCCCATCGTCAGCTGGGCTCGGGCGCGAGCCGGGCTCCAGTCTCCCCAGCCGCTTGCGCAGCTCTGCATACTGGTTCCCCGGGCGGTTCCTGGGCGGGTCCACCAGGCTCGGCAAAATGGAGGGGGGGTGGCTTAACCCTGACTCCATCTGGCGAATTCCCAGTGATTCCCGCTTCTGGGAGCCGCCTACCTGGGCTCGAACTGGTCTTGCTCTGTTGATCTGGTCGTGGGGCAGTTTCTCAGCGTCTGGACAGCGAAGATGGTGGCTAGTGTGATGGGCGAGTTTCATCTGGCTGCTTCCGGGACCCCCCAGAGGCGATGGGCCAACACCCAAAACCCATCTGCCCTCCTTGGGATCCCATCGTCAGCTGGGCTCGGCGCGGCGGGCTCCAGTCTCCCCAGCCGCTTGCAGCTCTGCATACTGGTTCCCGGGCAGTTCCTGGGCGGGTCCACCAGGCTCGACAAAATGGAGGGGGGAGTGGCTTGACCCTGACTCCATCTGGCGAATTCCCAGTGATTCCCGCTTCTGGGAGCCGCCTACCTGGGCTCGAACTGGTCTTGCTGAGTTGATCTGGTCGTGGGTCAGTTTCTCAGCGTCCGGACAGCGAAGATGGTGGCTAGTGTGATGGGCGAAGTTTCATCTGGCTGCTTCCGGGACCCCCCAGAGGCGATGGGCCAACACCCAAAACCCATCTGCCCTCCTTGGGATCCCATCGTCAGCTGGGCTCGGCGCGAGCCGGGCTCCAGTCTCCCCAGCCGCTTGCAGCTCTGCATACTGGTTCCCCGGCAGTTCCTGGGCGGGTCCACCAGGCTCGGCAAAATGGAGGGGGGAGTGGCTTAACCCTGACTCCATCTGGCGAATTCCCAGTGATTCCCGCTTCTGGGAGCCGCCTACCTGGGCTCGAACTGGTCTTGCTGTGGTTGATCTGGTCGTGAGGTCAGTTTCTCAGCGTCCGGACAGCGAAGATGGTGGCTAGTGTGATGGGCGAGTTTCATCTGGCTGCTTCCGGGACCCCCAGAGGCGATGGGCCAACACCCAAAACCCATCTGCCCTCCTTGGGATCCCATCGTCAGCTGGGCTCGGCGCGAGCCGGGCTCCAGTCTCCCCAGCCGCTTCGAGCTCTGCATACTGGTTCCCGGGCAGTTCCTGGGCGGGTCCACCAGGCTCGGCAAAATGGAGGGGGGGGGAGTGGCTTGACCCTGACTCCATCTGGCGGAATTCCCAGTGATTCCCGCTTCTGGGAGCCGCCTACCTGGGCTCGAACTGGTCTTGCTGAGTTGATCTGGTCGTGGGTCAGTTTCTCAGCGCTGGACAGCGAAGATGGTGGCTAGTGTGATGGGCGAAGTTTCATCTGGCTGCTTCCGGGACCCCCCAGAGGCGATGGGCCAACACCCAAAACCCATCTGCCCTCCTTGGGATCCCATCGTCAGCTGGGCTCGGCGCGAGCCGGCTCCAGTCTCCCCAGCCGCTTGCGAAGCTCTGCATACTGGTTCCCGGGCAGTTCCTGGGCGGGTCCACCAGGCTCGGCAAAATGGAGGGGGGGGGAGTGGCTTGACCCTGACTCCATCTGGCGAATTCCCAGTGATTCCCGCTTCTGGGAGCCGCCTACCTGGGCTCGAACTGGTCTTGCTGAGTTGATCTGGTCGTGGGTCAGTTTCTCAGCGTCCGGACAGCGAAGATGGTGGCTAGTGTGATGGGCGAAGTTTCATCTTGGCTGCTTCCGGGACCCCCCAGAGGCGATGGGCCAACACCCAAAACCCATCTGCCCTCCTCGGGATCCCATCGTCAGCTGGGCTCGGCGCGAGCCGGGCTCCAGTCTCCCCAGCCGCTTGCGAAGCTCTGCATACTGGTTCCCGGGCAGTTCCTGGGCGGGTCCACCAGGCTCGACAAAATGGAGGAGGGGGAGTGGCTTGACCCCTGACTCCATCTGGCGAATTCCCAGTGATTCCCGCTTCTGGGAGCCGCCTACCTGGGCTCGAACTGGTCTTGCTGAGTTGATCTGGTCGTGAGGTCAGTTTCTCAGCGTCCGGACAGCGAAGATGGTGGCTAGTGTGATGGGCGAAGTTTCATCTGGCTGCTTCCGGGACCCCCCCAGAGGCGATGGGCCAACACCCAAAACCCATCTGCCCTCCTTGGGATCCCATCGTCAGCTGGGCTCGGCGCGAGCCGGGCTCCAGTCTCCCCAGCCGCTTGCGAAGCTCTGCATACTGGTTCCCGGGCAGTTCCTGGGCGGGTCCACCAGGCTCGGCAAAATGGAGGAGGGGGAGTGGCTTGACCCTGACTCCATCTGGCGAATTCCCAGTGATTCCCGCTTCTGGGAGCCGCCTACCTGGGCTCGGAACTGGTCTTGCTGAGTTGATCTGGTCGTGGGTTCAGTTTCTCAGCGTCCGGACAGCGAAGATGGTGGCTAGTGTGATGGGCGAGTTTCATCTGGCTGCTTCCGGGACCCCCAGAGGCGATGGGCCAACACCCAAAACCCATCTGCCCTCCTTGGGATCCCATCGTCAGCTGGGCTCGGCGCGAGCCGGGCTCCAGTCTCCCCCAGCCGCTTGCAGCTCTGCATACTGGTTCCCGGGCAGTTCCTGGGCGGGTCCACCAGGCTCGGCAAAATGGAGGGGGGGGGGAGTGGCTTGACCCTGACTCCATCTGGCGAATTCCCAGTGATTCCCGCTTCTGGGAGCCGCCTACCTGGGCTCGAACTGGTCTTGCTGGAGTTGATCTGGTCGTGGGTCAGTTTCTCAGCGCCCGGACAGCGAAGATGGTGGCTAGTGTGATGGGCGAGTTTCATCTGGCTGCTTCCGGGACCCCCCAGAGGCGATGGGCCAACACCCAAAACCCATCTGCCCTCCTTGGGATCCCATCGTCAGCTGGGCTCGGCGCGAGCCGGCTCCAGTCTCCCCAGCCGCTTGCGAGCTCTGCATACTGGTTCCCGGGCAGTTCCTGGGCGGGTCCCACCAGGCTCGGCAAAATGGAGGAGGGGGAGTGGCTTGACCCTGACTCCATCCTGGCGAATTCCCAGTGATTCCCGTCTTCGGGAGCCGCCTACCTGGGCTCGAACTGGTCTTGCTGGAGTTGATCTGGTCGTGGGTCAGTTTCTCAGCGTCCGGACAGCGAAGATGGTGGCTAGTGTGATGGGCGAGTTTCATCTGGCTGCTTCCGGGACCCCCCAGAGGCGATGGGCCAACACCCCAAAACCCATCTGCCCTCCTTGGGATCCCATCGCCAGCTGGGCTCGGCGCGAGCCGGGCTCCAGTCTCCCCAGCCGCTGCGAAGCTCTGCATACTGGTTCCCGGCAGTTCCTGGGCGGGTCCACCAGGCTCGGCAAAATGGAGGGGGGGGAGTGGCTTGACCCTGACTCCATCTGGCGAATTCCCAGTGATTCCCGCTTCTGGGAGCCGCCTACCTGGGCTCGAACTGGTCTTGCTGAGTTGATCTGGTCGTGGGTCAGTTTCTCAGCGTCCGGACAGCGAAGATGGTGGCTAGTGTGATGGGCGAGTTTCATCTGGCTGCTTCCGGGACCCCCCAGAGGCGATGGGCCAACACCCAAAACCCATCTGCCCTCCTTGGGATCCCATCGTCAGCTGGGCTCGCGCGAGCCGGGCTCCAGTCTCCCCAGCCGCTTGCGAAGCTCTGCATACTGGTTCCCGGGCAGTTCCTGGGCGGGTCCACCAGGCTCGGCAAAATGGAGGAGGGGGGGGAGTGGCTTGACCCTGACTCCATCTGGCGAATTCCCAGTGATTCCCGCTTCTGGGAGCCGCCTACCTGGGCTCGAACTGGTCTTGCTGAGTTGATCTGGTCGTGGGTCAGTTTCTCAGCGTCCGGACAGCGAAGATGGTGGCTAGTGTGATGGGCGAAGTTTCATCTGGCTGCTTCCGGGACCCCCAGAGGCGATGGGCCAACACCCAAAACCCATCTGCCCCTCCTTGGGATCCCATCGTCAGCTGGGCTCGGCGCGAGCCGGCTCCAGTCTCCCCAGCCGCCATGAAGCTCTGCATACTGGTTCCCGGGCAGTTCCTGGGCGGGTCCACCAGGCTCGGCAAAATGGAGGAGGGGGGAGTGGCTTGACCCTGACTCCATCTGGCGAATTCCCAGTGATTCCCGCTTCTGGGAGCCGCCTACCTGGGCTCGAACTGGTCTTGCTGAGTTGATCTGGTCGTGGGTCAGTTTCTCAGCGTCCGACAGCGAAGATGGTGGCTAGTGTGATGGGCGAGTTTCATCTGGCTGCTTCCGGGACCCCCAGAGGCGATGGGCCAACACCCAAAACCCATCTGCCCTCCTTGGGATCCCATCGTCAGCTGGGCTCGGCGCGAGCCGGCTCCAGTCTCCCCAGCCGCTGCGAAGCTCTGCATACTGGTTCCCGGGCAGTTCCTGGGCGGGTCCACCAGGCTCGGCAAAATGGGAGGAAGGGGGAGTGGCTTGACCCCTGACTCCATCTGGCGAATTCCCAGTGATTCCCGCTTCTGGGAGCCGCCTACCTGGGCTCGAACTGGTCTTGCTGAGTTGATCTGGTCGTGGGTCAGTTTCTCAGCGTCCGGACAGCGAAGATGGTGGCTAGTGTGATGGGCGAAGTTTCATCTGGCTGCTTCCGGGGACCCCCCAGAGGCGATGGGCCAACACCCAAAAACCCATCTGCCCTCCTTGGGATCCCATCGCCAGCTGGGCTCGGCGCGAGCCGGGCTCCAGTCTCCCCAGCCGCTTGCGAAGCTCTGCATACTGGTTCCCGGGCAGTTCCTGGGCGGGTCCACCAGGCTCGGCAAAATGGAGGGGGGGGGAGTGGCTTGACCCTGACTCCATCTGGCGAATTCCCAGTGATTCCCGCTTCTGGGAGCCGCCTACCTGGGCTCGAACTGGTCTTGCTGAGTTGATCTGGTGGTGAGGTCAGTTTCTCAGCGTCCGGACAGCGAAGATGGTGGCTAGTGTGATGGGCGAAGTTTCATCTGGCTGCTTCCGGGACCCCCCAGAGGCGATGGGCCAACACCCAAAACCCATCTGCCCTCCTTGGGATCCCATCGTCAGCTGGGCTCGGCGCGAGCCGGGCTCCAGTCTCCCCAGCCGCTGCGGCTCTGCATACTGGTTCCCGGGCAGTTCCTGGGCGGGTCCACCAGGCTCGGCAAAATGGAGGGGGGGGGAGTGGCTTGACCCTGACTCCATCTGGCGAATTCCCAGTGATTCCCGCTTCTGGGAGCCGCCTACCTGGGCTCGAACTGGTCTTGCTGAGTTGATCTGGTCGTGGGTCAGTTTCTCAGCGTCCGGACAGCGAAGATGGTGGCTAGTGTGATGGGCGAGTTTCATCTGGCTGCTTCCGGGACCCCCAGAGGCGATGGGCCAACACCCAAAACCCATCTGCCCTCCTTGGGATCCCATCGTCAGCTGGGCTCGGGCGCGAGCCGGGCTCCAGTCTCCCCAGCCGCTTGCGAAGCTCTGCATACTGGTTCCCGGGCAGTTCCTGGGCGGGTCCACCAGGCCTCGGCAAAATGGAGGAGGGGGGGAGTGGCTTGACCCTGACTCCATCTGGCGAATTCCCAGTGATTCCCGCTTCTGGGAGCCGCCTACCTGGGCTCGAACTGGTCTTGCTGAGTTGATCTGGTCGTGGGTCAGTTTCTCAGCGTCCGGACAGCGAAGATGGTGGCTAGTGTGATGGGCGAAGTTTCATCTGGCTGCTTCCGGGACCCCCAGAGGCGATGGGCCAACACCCAAAACCCATCTGCCCTCCTTGGGATCCCATCGTCAGCTGGGCTCGGGCGCGAGCCGGGCTCCAGTCTCCCCAGCCGCTTGCGAAGCTCTGCATACTGGTTCCCGGGCAGTTCCTGGGCGGGTCCACCAGGCTCGGCAAAATGGAGGAGGGGGGGGAGTGGCTTGACCCTGACTCCATCTGGCGAATTCCCAGTGATTCCCGCTTCTGGGAGCCGCCTACCTGGGCTCGAACTGGTCTTGCTGAGTTGATCTGGTCGTGGGTCAGTTTCTCAGCGTCCGGACAGCGAAGATGGTGGCTAGTGTGATGGGCGAGTTTCATCTGGCTGCTTCCGGGACCCCCAGAGGCGATGGGCCAACACCCAAAACCCATCTGCCCTCCTTGGGATCCCATCGCCAGCTGGGCTCGGCGCGAGCCGGGCTCCAGTCTCCCCAGCCGCTTGAAGCTCTGCATACTGGTTCCCGGGCAGTTCCTGGGCGGGTCCACCAGGCTCGGCAAAATGGAGGAGGGGGGAGTGGCTTGACCCTGACTCCATCTGGCGAATTCCCAGTGATTCCCGCTTCTGGGAGCCGCCTACCTGGGCTCGAACTGGTCTTGCTGAGTTGATCTGGTCGTGGGTCAGTTTCTCAGCGTCGGACAGCGAAGATGGTGGCTAGTGTGATGGGCGAGTTTCATCTGGCTGCTTCCGGGACCCCCCAGAGGCGATGGGCCAACACCCAAAACCCATCTGCCCTCCTTGGGATCCCATCGTCAGCTATACTAATTTTTAAAATCTAGAAATATTTAGATGCTATAGGACTTTTATCTATGAAGGTTGAGATAATTAGAGGAATATTTCCTTTTCTGTCACCTGGCTTTCCTACACATTTTGTTATATTTGTGAACAGAAAAAGACTCATAAAAATAATTGATCTAGTAGCGAAGTAGATTCTCTGAATATGTTGCAAACAATTTTTCCAAATATAAGTCTGAACTAAGAGACCAAGGAGAAAGGCTTTTCATCCCAATGAAAAGTGGAAAGCGCCATAAGTAAGTCAGTGAGGTGGAAGTGGAGAGTAAACAGCTTTAAGAAGTATTTAGATGCCAGAACTGGAGGGACTTGGTGATTGTTTGATGTGGAAAGAAGAGGAGGATTTCAAGCAATTCCTAGGTAATTATAATTTCCAGCTAAGAGTGTTTCAAGTTAAGTAAATTATTCATTTGAGATTATTAATTCAAATGAGGTAGAGAAAAAAGAGAAACTCAATTTAGTGAGGGAAAGTTGGGTCAGTGTCTATGATTATGTCGCTAACCACCCCAATATTAAGTGGCTTAAGAATAAGAACAACATTTATTTTACTCATCAATGTGCAGTCGGCGAGGGCCTTAGCAGGGGGTCTCTTTGGTCTCCTCTACTTTAGGTCACTTTAGGGTGGCTCAGAGGCAAAGTTTGAAGAGGGATAAGGAATATAAATCCAAACAAACATATATAGGGAGAAAGAGTCCTTGGAAAACAGAACAAAAGGATGTGTTTCTCTCTAGGCAGAGCCTCATTGCAAACTCAGAGAGACACAGTGATGGCTCGGTAGGTATGGTACAAAGACCTGGGCATTTCTGGGCAGATTGCAAGAATCATTGTGTCTTGGAAGCAGTTCACGTGACGGAAAGGAAGAGAAATTTAGTTGATCAGATGGCCCTTTTGTATCAATTTTATGTTGCTGCATAGCTAATTACCACAAGGTTAATGACTTAAAATTGTTTTAAAACACTTAATCATTAGCTCACATTTGGTAGGGGTCATAAATCTGCTGTGAGTGTGCTAATAATTGTCGAGGGTACTAATGCCAACCTAGAACTGAGCATTAAATAGAGGCAAAAAGATACACATGACAATCCTTTAATGTATGTTCTGTAATCCATAGTGTGGGGGGGGAAGGAAAAAAGAAAGAGAGAGAAATGGAAAGAAATAAAGAACCTGCCATGGAGGAGGGCTGGGGGAGTGGGGAGGGAACCGGGGAAGTTGGTGGTGGGAGATGGGCACTGGTGGCGGGATGGGTGCTGGAACACTGTATGACCAAAACCCAAATATGAACTTTTTAATTGTATATCTTTGTAATTGTAAAAATAAAAAAAATTAAAAAAAAATAAATAAATCTGCTGTGAGTGCGGTGTAACTGGTTTCTCTGCTTAGGGTTTCACAAGGATTATGATCAAGGTGTCATTCTTACTGAATTCTCCTCTGACACTCAGTTGAAGATGCTATACTCAAGCTCATTCTTGTCAGCAGAATTTAGTGCCAAAGCTGCTCCAGGGGAGTCCTGTTGCCCTGCACCCGTTAGTCTCAATGAGAAACTGCCACAGTCCCTGTCCTGTGTCCTCTCCATCTTGAGTCTCTCAATAGTTTAATCCCTGTGGATCTTTAGTTCTTTAACTTCCTCTCTTAAGGTCAGCCAGGGGAAATTCCCTGCTTAAAAAGTACACACATGCCTCTGTCAGGCTTACCTGCATAATTTCTCTATTCTAAAAATTCATCTACCATCTAACACCACCCAGTTGCAGAGTAAAAGTCCATCACATTAGGGTTTCAGGAATTATGCATGGAAAGAACACCAGGGAGCAGGAAATCCCCCATAAAAGTTTATTTTATTTTTTTATTGAATCACCATAAGATACAGTTACAAGTCTAGTCATTATTGGGTTTCAGTCATACAATGTTCCATCACCTCCCCCTTCTCTCCACCACCCCCCACGGGGCATTATGGTTTGCAATACAGATACTGAGAGGTTATCACCTTTGTTCTTTGACCTACTTTTAGCACACAGTTCTTATAGAATGATCTTTTATAATTATCCTTATCGTAGTGGTCTCTTTCCTATCCCAACTGTTTTTCTCCCAAGTTCTTGAAGCAGGCTTCCAACTATGGGCCATTTCTCCTAGACCTTTTTTTATACTGCCCCTGAGTATTGATTTCATATCATGTTTTTGAAAATGAATCTTTTATATCCCACAAACAAACACAATCATTCTCTGTCTCTTTCCTTCTGACTCATTTCATTCAGCATGCTATTCTCCAGGTTCATCCATTTATAAGCAAATTTCATGACTTCAGGAAGCAGGATGTCTTAAGAACCTTTTCTCACGTTTTGTCTACCACCCTTAAATTTCCCATTGTTTAATCTGATTTCAAAGCTCAGTCATGTTCCTCCCGCTGTCCAAAGATGCCTTATTACCTATCAAGAATAAGATGACTTGGGGCAGAGATAATCCTATTAATATCAGACAGCTAGAAATGAAACTATGCCCATTTGTTTTTTTCCATATCAATTTCTAAAAAGATTGTTCAGTGAATTTTTTCATGTATTGTCAGCTCAACAAATATTTATTGAATAAATTACAAATTGGCTACAGGTGAAAAAAACATTTGCAAAGGTAAATAGAAAGTTTAACATAAATTAAGTTTTAAAAGGGGATGGATTGATAGTATAGCAGGTAAGGTGCTTGCCTTGTACATGTTGGACCTGGTTTTGATCCCTGGCACGATTTGTGCCTCCCAAGCCCTGCCAGGAGGAGCACTTGAGCAGAGAACCATTAGTGCAGAGCTGTGAGTACAACTGGGTATGGGGAAGGAAGGAAGGAAGGAAGGAAGGAAGGAAGGAAGGAAGGAAGGAAGGAAGGAAGGAAGGAAGGAAGGAAGGAAGGAAGGAAGGAAGGAAGGAAGGAAGGAAGGAAGGGGGAGAAAGGAAGGAAGGAAGGAGGTGAGGGGAAGGGAGAAAAGGAAGGAAGGAAGGAGGTGAGGGAAGGGAGAAAAGGAAGGAAGGAAGGAGGTGAGGGAAGGGAGAAAAGGAAGGAAGAAAGGAAGGAAGGAGGTGAGGGAAGGGAGAAAGGAAGGAAGTAGGTGAGGGAAGGGAGGAAAGGAAGAAGGGAGGAAAGGAAGAAAAGAAGAAAGGGAAGGGAGGAAAAGAGGGAGGGAGAGAGAGAAAGGAAGGAAAGGGAGGAAGGGAAGGAGGGAGGGAAGAAGGAAGGAAGGGAGAGGAGATCAACTAATTGTTTTCAAATATATCCTTTCCAGTTCTGGGTGAATCACATTTCTTTTTTTTTTAAATTTTTACAGGTAGAAAGAGAATCACATTTCTGAACCCTGAGATAATGAAGAAATTACTTCAAAATTAATTCAATGTTTTCTGAATGAGTGAGTGAACAAATTTATTTTATGTGATCGTCTATTTATGGGGCTAGAAAGTTTGTCCTGAATGCCAGCACCAAGCTGTTAATTTGGCAACATTTTTCAACTTCCTCTTTCTTGGTGATGCTATAGAGAAAATGTTAGAAATAGCCTTTCTTATATTTCATTAAATTCTAAGCATATTTAAAAAGACACAATCCTTAAAATTGCATATGAGGATTGCAAATGAATTTTCCATGTTAAAGCACTGGAAATGTTTTAAAGAAGTATTAAGAATATTCAAAATACTATTTAGAGCTCTTTGTGTTATAATATATATTTATGTATGCATGCGGCCGTGCGGTTCATCAATAAATGCTCGAGTTTTGAGGTGACTATAAAATTATCCCACCCGCACGACAGAGCCTGGTAAGCTACCCGTGTCGTATTTGACATGCCAAATACTAGTAACAATTATAGACCTCATTCCCATGACTTGATGGAATGGTTTAAGACTCTTTATGTTCCCAGAGCAGGCAGATGCACTAGAGCTATCTCGCATGTGCCAGGACATACTGAGATGTTACTGGTGCCCGCCCGAGTAATCGATAATCTACGGGAAGTCAAGTGATGATATATTCTGTTGTACACACACTAGGTGCTTTTTCTGTAATCCTGTATAGATTCACGTCCATAATTTGTTTAACTACCTATAAAACACACTCATGATTAATTCAGTTACAAAATGAGAAAATGAGAAAATCTTTAAATTATTCTTGTGTATATTATTTAAAGCATATACTATACAATACTATATTAAATATATCTTGTATTAAGGTTTAAATATAACATGATACAGTGCAACTTTAGAAACAGTCTGTTCATAAGAGATGAATTGTCCTTCAGTCAAAAGGATTTCAAAATGCATATATTTTAATATATGTAATGATTTTCTCATTCTCCAGGACATTTGTAAAATAGTTGTTAAGACTTATTAAAAGTGATTTTGTCATAGCATTTCTTTAATAAGAATTAAAATTGTTTGCATGAATTGAACTGTTTTTCTATAGTTGTAAAGAAACACGGGTCTCAAAAGTATCTAAGTCACTGGCATTCAAACATATTACACTGTGACCCAGGGTAAAATATAAACTTTACATATATTCATTTCCCAGATTCACCAACAATCTGATACGTCAGCCTAATATATATCACTAACAAAGAAAATAAAACGTATCTAGTCTAGAGTAACATATTAATAAGAAATCTGGAAAACTAAGATACCCACTTTCACAATTTTTTAAAAAGCATTCTAATACAGTTTTACATATGTGAGCTACATAATATAATTTTTATATGTGATGTTCTCTAGTCTATTTGTTTTTAAAATGATGCAATGGGACCCACTGAATTCACTTTACCACCCACTGATGATCTGACTGATCCAAACACTAAATCATGTGCCCCAGATAATTAGAGAGCTTGTTAACATACACCAGCAAGGTGCTAATTGATAGTAGGTGTAGTTTTATAGTAGGTACAGAAGAATAAAAGAGGTAGTTGAATGTGGACAAATTCCCCTCCCCCTTCCCCCGACTTCAGATTAGAAATTAGAATTTAGCCTTAAATGGATGGGTAAAAGGTGCTAAGATAAATGGAGGAAGTGAACAATTCAAAAACTAGCGGTAAAAAAGAAAAACCTCTCATGTAATGGTCAAACACACCATTCCTAAATTAAAATGGATTAGCTTGTACAAATGGCACCGTTTAAAAAATCTCAAGAATTTCAAAGATGAAAACAAATTTTAATATCTACCTTAAAGAACATATACAAAAACTGAAAACAGGTTATATCTTTCAGAGTGAAAATTAAGTTGATTTAAACAAATGTGCATTCACTATTTATTCCATATCTTCTTGATAGAAATTTTTAAAACCTAGTCAAGCAATCTAATAGCCAAGTGAGGAAGGCTGAACATTTTTCCATTTCCAATTTTTCTTAGAGTTAGTGGTTAATGCAAAAATAAATTTTGGAATCGCCTCCTTGCTGTTATCCGTACATATGAGAAAGATATGAGGACATAATGAGATATAAAGTTGGCTGGCTGAAATCCTCCGTGACTTCCTACATTCATGCTCAGAATTCTATTTATATTTCTTGCAAAGAGCAAACAAACAGAAACTCAGAAGCGCATTTTGTTTCTGCACGTAAATATGCACACCACAGTGCTAATGTAATCACATTAAAAACGTGCAAACTGGCAGCCAGGAAATGTCACTGCAATCGTTAGTACGTGAAATTTAAATCCGTTTGATGAAGATAACTATCTTCCAGCCAAGTTCTGGCTGCAAACCTTTGGTTCCTGTTAACCCCTCCCACGCCAGTCGCTGGGCTCCCTTCGAGGTGATGGGGCTTTGCCTCTCATTCACAGCTAAGCGTTCCCAGACTCAGGAGAAACCCAGGGATTCCACAGGGCACTCAGTGTGCAGCTTAAGTGTCCCAGCTCTGCAGAGGGCAGCTGGAAATGGATTTAAAATGGCAACGCGGACCAATGAGCGCCGCCGCGCCAGAGCCGACATTTACTCGCGCCTCCTCCCCCAAACAGGGCAACCTGGCGGTGCCTAACTCCTGCACTGCACGTGAAGTGGGCGTTCTTATTCCACGGCGGTTTGTGTTTTGTGTGTGGCTGAGCGGATAGCTTCCGCGGGTCAAGGTTTTTATTTTGGAATTAGCCCAAAAAATAATTTGGGTGTGAATATCTTGAACCTAATTTTCCCAGATTTTCGAGGATGAAAAGGGTCATGTGTTTAGATGTAACTTCATTACACACAACTCACAATACTTCAAATTATAAAATCTGGACTTGGCAGAAAGGGAATTTCTAGGAAAAGTTGAAGTCGAGCTAAACTACAGAGAGAGCTGGACCGTGGGCGCAGGTTTAGGTATCTCGAAACTATGAGGTCCCCGCTTGCGGGTTACTCCTTTACCTGGAGAAAGATCGGATCCAGGTGCTCAGAATTAGTCTGGGTTTTGGTATTCTTTCCCGGAGGTGGGCAAGGAGCAGGGGGAGATTCAACGAAGAGGCTGATACACTATTTAGACTAGCTTGTGCGTGTGCACACCAGCGCGAGCATTGTTTGCTAGTGTCCAGGAACGTGCATGCGAACGTGCATGTTTGCCTGCTTGCTTGGGTGCACGCGTTATTTGTTGCCGCGCGCTTGTGCATGCAGGCATGAGCCCGCGCCAGTGTGCACGTGCCTCTGCGTGTTTTTCGGGCGTGTCCGTGCGCCGCACCGTGCGAGCTAAGACTAGATTCCGAGCAGAGCGGGGCTGCTGGACGCGCGCTCCTGCCCACCTCCAGTTCCTGCCTTTCCCGGGGAACTAGAACTGCGCCGCGCGCGCAGCTGGGCGCTTTCTGCAGCGTGTTGGCTCCGCTCGGCGGAGGCGCAGGTAAAAACCAAGCCCCGAAATGCAGCTCCAGACAGACACATTCCTGCTCCTTCCTAAGGCCGAGCGCCCGGGGACGAGTCCGGCGGCAGGGGGGGCGAGCCCCGCGGCGGGCCAGTCTAGGATCCCCGGCCTGTCCCTTTAACCCCGCCGCGGGGTGGGAGCACGTGAGCCCGGCCCCGGGTGGCACCCGGGGCGCCGCCGCCTAGGCAGTTGTATTTCGAACACTGCCCCTGGAACGTGGCCAGGAGCCTTGGCTCGGCTGTTCGCCGGACCTCCCTCCACCTCCTCCCTCCCCTTTTCCTCCTGAGCAGCCCCCCCCCCCCCTTTATCCGCCCACGATTAGAGGTGGGCACTCTCCCCCCCCCTTCCCCAAGACGCACGCACACACACATACACACTCACACACAAACACACTCATCCCTCTCGAATCCCCGGGCAGGAACTCAGAAAACTTGCAGCCCCAGCAGCGCACTCAGTGTAGGACGCAGCGGCAAGTCGCCGGTTCCCTCCGGTCCGGTGCTGCAGCCGCCCGCGGTGCCACCCACTGCTCGCTCCCTTGCCAGTGATCATTGCCCCACCGGTTCGCGGCCGACCTCTCCATCCTCCCTGTTGCTTGCTGACCGCCCCCAGAGCTGTTTGCTTTCGCCCCCTCCCTCCTTCTCTTTCACTCTTTCTCTTTCTTGCTCTGCGAGCAGCGCGGAGCCGGGAGAGAAGAGGAGGAATTCTTTCCCCGCCTAACTCTTCACTCCCAAGTCCCTTCCCTTTCCAAGTCGCTTCCGAAGTACTCCCGGTGACCGCAACTTCTGATCCCCCAAGCGAAAGGGGCGTCTCTCCTCCTTGCCACCCGCGTTTTTCTCCTCCTTTTCCTGCCTCCTCCTCTCGTCACCGCCACCTCCACCGCCACCTCCACCTCCGGCACCCACCCACCGCTGCCGCCGCCACCAGCAGCGCCTCCTTCTCTCCTCCTCCTCCTCCCTCTCCGCTCTTTTTTGGCAGCCGCTGGACGTCCGGTGTGGATGGTGGCAGCGGCGGCAGCCTAACGCAGCAGCAGCCCGCAGCGCCCGCCTGCCCTCGCGCACCCCGCCTCCCTCCTCCAGCCCTCTCTCCCCATCTCCCGAAGGTGCGGGGCAGATTTGAGGGCGGCTGAGACCCTGCGGCTGGCAGCGGTAGCGGCGGCAGGAGGCAGCATGAGCGCACGCGGTGAAGGCGCCGGGCAGTCGTCTACTTCAGCCCAGGGACAACCTGCCGCCCCAGCGCCGCAGAAGAGAGGACGCGGCCGACCCAGGAAGCAGCAGCAAGTCAGTACGCGGGCGGGGAAGGGGCACTAGCCCCCTTGGTTCCCGCTGCGCGGGGTCCCGAGCGCGCGCGGGGCCGGGGCCGGGGGACTCAGCCGCTCGCTGCCACCGCGCGCCGCGGGTCCCGGGTCGCCCGCGCACCTCCAGCCCAGGAGGTGGGGTCGGCCGAGCTCTTCCGGGGCTTTCGCTATTGTGCACTGGCCGGAGCGGCTGCCAGCGGCCGGCCCGCGAGGATGGACTCTGCGGGCGCTTTCCCAATGGCTTTTGCAATTGCCCTGCGAGATGGACGTGCGGGGTGGGAGAAAGCAGGCGCACCGGCGGGCTGGGTTGGAGAGGCTGGAGCCGGGGGCCGGAGGCTCTTTCTCCCGCCTACCGAGGCTGCTCGCGGGCGGGGGCTGGCGCGCTGCAGCCGCCCCTTTGGCGCCCTCGCCAAGTTCTCGGTGGCCCGAGACTCGCGCCCTCCGACAAAGAACTCGTGGGCCGAGCCGGCTACTCGCCGGGCTCTTTAAATGCTGCGCTGCAGCCGCTCGCGGGGCCACAGCTCCCCGAACGTCCCAGAGCAGGGGCTCCCGGAGACTGAGTCCCACGGGACGGGATTAACTCTTTTGGACAAGCACGCCGTGGAAAAGTGTCCCGGTGCTAGCTGGGTCCTTTTGCAGGCGTCCTGGCCCCCCTTCCGTCCCCGATTCCGCGCCGCAGAGCTGCAGACATTCACTGCACTTTTGCAGGACCAGCGACTGGGGGTTGGGAGGGGACGTTCGAGGGGCGCCGGGGACCCCGCGGAGCAGAGGGGTTTTGTCTGCGGATGCAACCAATTAAGCTTGCAGCAGGCACTCGCAGAGTTGGAGCGCCGCGCCAAGGGCGTTGGGGTTGGGGGTGGGGGTGGGTTTGCTGCGAGTCTCGGTGGCAGGATTGCAGCAGGACTTGTCTATTTTCAATTCCGCTTCCTCGGGTTTTAAATTTTCTGAGTTCCTTAACCTTAAATAATTTTCCTCCGAGGCAAATAGGCCGATTAAAAAATAATCCTATAGTTCCAAAAACGGCCCGAGAGCAGGTAGGGAACGGGAACACTGCTTGCTTGTCCGGTGCGTTTTAGAAAATCGTAGAGGGTTGTACCTTTTGAAATCATCAAAGGGAACAAGCCAATCTAGAGGCCCAGGAGTTTTCCCGCTCTGCCCCAGCGACACTTTGAACAGCGCCGGGATCCTGTTTTACACCTCCCAGGAAGTCCCTGCCCTCCCCCTACCTCTTGTTTCCCAGCTGCCACCCAGCGTTCTCAGACCTGGGATTGATTCTCACCTCCCCCCCCCAAATAATAGGAAAGAAATGACTGTGGGGTCTGGAGGTGCTTTGAAGCTGTACCTTTGAGTTCAGGCAGAGTCACAAAGAAAGAAAAATGTGTCTCCGATGTGTTTGCTCCGGATGTGCCCACTGGCGCTCACCGAAGTTTTGATACAACAAACTTTTCCCCAGATTTCCCAAATAGGATGCAAATTTTTACTGGGTACATTCATGCGATTTAAGAGAATTAATCTCGCTCAATCACTGAATCTGAATGAAATGTAAATTGATGATTCACAGGACAAATGTGTGGGATCTGGAATATTAATCACTGCATTCTCTTAACCACTTGAGTATTTACTGCTTTCACACTGAAGCCATTTCAAGTTTCGCTAAATCTATTGATAGCTTCAGTTTCTCCCAAGACTTTTCCATATCTGACTTTGCACACACACACAATCACACCACTCACATACCTTTTAGTTATTTTCAGCTCACCCCCTAAGAGTTTTTTTTTCTTAAAAAAAAAAGGGTTTGGAAAAAAATTGTTTATTTTTATCAAAAGATATTTAAATTTAGACTGGAGACCAAGCCTGCATTTCCAAAAGGAAGTGGAGAATTGAAGCAATTATCTAGGTAATTCAAGCAAAACCTCCCACAACAGATTTACCATAATTATTTGGAATTTTTTAGGGGAGTTGGAGTTATTTTGAGTTGAAGAAATTAGATAATTGCTCCAACATTTCACTCAATGTGTTGATTGAGTCATAATTGAACTACAGTGAAGATACATAGTTGATTAAAAACCATCTTTTAATGTGGAAGATTCTGGAAACATTCTGATATCAGCCTCATATTTCTGTTCATTTGAAATGCTAGTAGGATGTATAGTGGTTTGTGTGCTGAGCTTTTAGTCAAATGCTTCACTATATACATTTTGCACATTAAAATTTTCTTTATAGAACAGCAACCGCTTCAGCCTTTGTTACCTTTTAAAGGTCGAAATGGGATCTGGTTTCATATGCAAAGTAGGATGTCTTTGAATCCTTGGATTAAAAAGTTAGTAATTTCCCCTTTCTGTAAACTCTGGACTATCCTAATCTACTTTTGTGGGAAAGTGTTGTATTTCTGATGAGCAGAACATGCAGAAGACAGAGCTATTATAGAGTGGCGGGTTCCTGCAGTATGCTGGTCACAGCAGTCTTTCCTCCCTCACAATTAGGAGCCCACTGGTGAGCCCTCTCCTAAGAGACCCTGGGAAGACCCAAAGGCAGCAAAAACAAGAGTCCCTCCAAAGCAGCTCAAAAGGTAAGATTCTCCATGTCCAACTCCAGCTTTCTCAACTACTCCATGTACCACCCTGAGACTGCCATTCCAAGCCCACACCTGTATGTTCCAGCTGGAAATCCCAGAATGTACTACATTTAACTTACGATTTCTAAACAGATTCTCAGAACAAGATGTCCAAGAAGATATTTATAATGTGTTTTTTTTTAAACCACACAAATAATTTGAAACTGAAAGCATGGGTGGGAAGGGTGGGGAGCAGGGAGGAGACCTTGGAACAACTATAAATTTGCTACAGTTGAGAAATAGTTAAAAACAGATCAAAACTCTAGATTTTTGCCCGGTGGTGAAGTTTTTGCAATTTCCTTCAAAATAACAAAGATTGATTTACTTGGTGATTATTTTATATGACTACTTGCAAAACTAAATCCTCCTATTAAAGCATTTTGCCAAACAGATAATTAGAAGTCTAATTACAGGATGCTAGAAGAAATATCATGGATTTTACAGCTCGAAACATGATGATGAAGTGTACTGTTTTACAATAAACTTACAATATATCATATGTAATCTTGAGAAAACCCACCTGTCACACAGAAAGGCTCAATGAGACAATGGTACTTTTAAAAGCAAGTGTTTGACTATTTTAATGTGTATTTGGGGTAGAATTCACCAAAAGTACTGAATAGAATAGGATGAATCCAATCAAAAGTAACTTTCCTGTCATACTGTTTGTAATTGAGTCAACAAGAGGAAATATTTCAAATTCAGTACATGTGCAGAGAAAAGAAGGAAATGTAAAGTTGACTATGATTACTTTAATAAATCTGTTTTATTTGTAGTTTTATAATTAGTTTTAAAATGCTATGAAATTAGGTAAGTTTGCAATAGCCATTCAGTAGATCTGAGTACCCTAGGTACAATATTTTTTTTGAAAGATCTCTAAACTCATCTCTTTGGGATTAATGTTTTTGTGGTTTATTCTGACTTTGGGCACTAACTTTATCATATGTGATAGTACTCAGTGTTGCAAACTGCCATAGCAAACAGTGATGTTAAAGAGTATTAGTCATGAACAGTAAAGGACCACATATTTAGTGTATTTAAGTATAGTTTTCTCTTGTAACACATTTACTCAATATAATCTGAAAGAACTTTAAGTTATTATCATTAAAAGTGACAGTATATAATCTACTATTTCTAATATAAATATTTCCATTTGCCTGATTTATCAAATTAACTTAAACAATACTTTGACCCAAGTAAGTCAGTTGTTTTATGTTCCACAAATTTGGGATTTACCTAACTTAATCCCTTTGCTAAGATGGCTAAGACATATCTTGTTAAGTCACCAGTAAATATTTACACTGTGACGTAATTGTTCACTATAATATCTTCCCGGAAATAACCTCTATATCCTCATAAATAAAATATTGAAAATTAAACTGAAAACAGGAAAATAAATTGCCACTATTTAACATCCTTATTTAAATGCGTTCTTCATTTTGTAAATTTTATCTCTGATTGAACTTTCATTACTAAAAGGCACACTGAGACTTATACCTTGATTTATCACCTAAAGCAAAATAATGAAAAAATGGGTCTCTTCCCAGAAAGCTTTAATTTATTTTTAGTTACTTTAGTGATAAGCATTTACAAATGATCCTACTAGACTTCTCATTTTTCTAATGTTTATGTTTATGCACACATAATTGCAACTTCCAGAGCAGGAATTTTTTCATTATTCAGTTATTTCACAAATTTTGTTATGAAAGCCCTCCTTCAATAAAAGTGAATCTTATTTTCCCAAAGTATGATTGCTTTATTTCTTCAGTTTTAATTATGCTTCATTTGGAGAAGATAATGGTTGGCTAAATAATGAATGACATTGATGAATTGTTCATGGCATGTGTAAACTTAAGGCATTTTTACTTCTGAATCACTATTTATTGAGTTTGCTACTATTCTATGTAAACAACTATCAAACATTTATTGTTTATCAAACTTAGTCTAACAATCTGACTCAATGTTTGTTAGGATTTTGGAAAGCAGTCCTTTGCAGAAATGTTTTTCATTCTATGTAAGGTAAACAGTAGATGTGAAAAAATGATTAAAAATTGGGTTTTTCATAAATAGAGGTATTAATTAAAATGGAAAATACTCAACAGAATTGGTCAAAATTTTAAGAGGACAGGTCTCTAAAATTAAAGAAGATGGACAAGACACTGGAATCCTGATGCTGTGTGCTACTTTTCTTAATGCTAGAGTTTCTTTACTTGCAGAATTTGTGTTTGGACTCAGTAACTGGCCTTGGGGCACTTGAAAACAAAACTGCTTGCTGGAAAATTAGCAATGTGAAACTTGACAAAGTGCATGGAATTTTGCACGACCAAGTGGACAATTACTAAATTAGCCATCCCTTGAATTTCAGACCAGGTTGAATATAAAATTGGTTTGTGTGCTATAAAAACAAACATTTTAAAACCACAATTTGTTATGCCTGGAAATTTGGGAAGAGAAAAGGATTATTCCTGTTTATATTCCATCATAACAAATTCCCATGGGTGACTATCATGTGTCATTCCTAAGAACTCCAACTTGAGTGCTCAAAGTTTGCCCCTGCATCAAGTGTATGTTATTACCTTGGTTTTCCTGAAAAAATAATTTATTTGCACATGTGTGTGTTGACCCGCTCAAATTTTTTTAGCTTGAGTATAGACATTTATCACTTAATTTTCTTTTTGTTTTTTAATGTGTTCCTCTAATGTTTGTGCTGTTATTTGAAAACACTTTGAATTTTCACATTTGGAGAGAAGAAGATATAATTTACTAATTTCCTTTTATGTTGAGAGATAACTGGAAGAGTTGTTACTAATTCTCCAATGTTTAGGTCACAAGTCAAAATTATCTGTGACTCCCTAGTAATTATTTCTGTACTTTTAGCAGAAAAAAAATACACTTCCCATTGTTAAATTAAATATTAGAATATCTCTGCTGGGAATCGAACCCATAGCCTTGCACATGCAGGGTAAATGCCCTATGCCTAAGCCACACTGCTGAATTAGATTTTAGAAGGAAATTGCATATAAAAGAGATCTCAGGAATGAGAAAGTCCTATGTCATATATGTACTAGGACCTAAATACTATAAAGTAAGCTTTGTGCTTCTTGTAATCACATACCTAGAAATGTGGAATTTTCATAAATGATTGAAGCACCAAACACCAATCATAGATATTTTGGGATGATGGAATATAGATTTTACTCATTCTTTCAGATATATGAGACCTTATCTGATAACTCTTTATTTTATTTTATTTTATTATTCTTTTTTTTTTGCTTTTTTGAGTCACACCCAACAATCCCCAGGGGTTACTCCTGGTTCTGCAATCAGGAATTACTCCTGGCAGTGCTTGGGGGCCACATGGGATTTCGGGAAATTGAACCCAGGTTGACCACGTGCAAGGCAAACACCGACCCACTATGCTATCACTCCAGCCCCAAGAATTTCTATGTTGAATGAGAACTTCAATGCTATGTTAAATGAGAACTTCTTAAGAATATAGTAGGTCTAACAAAAAGAGGCATTGAAAGAAGGCATGGTAGTAATTGAGGAAAAGATTATTTAACAAGCTCCCATATAGTTTTAGCCTGTGTTCCTACATTGTTAGAATGGTTTTGCTCAGTTCCTTACTGCTTTACTGAGTAGCAAATTTCTACTGGGATTCATGTCTCTATCTGAATATACAAATGAATTTAGGCAGGTAAAGTTAAGTTGCCTGTTCCCTGTTAATCTTGATATTTTAGAGGGATTGACTTAAACATTTGCTGCTTTCTTTGTTTTTTGGCACCATACCTGGTGATGCTCAGGGATTACTTCTGGCTCTGCTCTCAGACCTTATTCGGTTGCGATTTGGGGGACTATATTTGATTCTAGGGATTGAACACTAGTTGGCTGATGCTAGGCAAATGCCCTGTCCACTGAACTATCACTTCAACCCCTTCATTCATTTTTTAACTTCATTTATCGAAGAAAGAACAAGCATTATTTATGAATTTATAAATTTATGAATAAATTCTGTGTGGCAATGCCTTTGAGTAATTGTCGTGATCCAAATAGAGGAGATCTGAATAGTTTCGAATTATTTTATGAAGAGACCCAGAGTCTAAATTTCTAGAAGCTTTCTACAGAATTCTTTGATCAGAAGCTCCTTATTCCTTTAACTGACATACAGTCTGATTCATTTTAAATCTCAGAGTCTCAACAGATCATTTTTGCTGAGAAGATAGAGCATCCCAGATAAGTCTATTATTGTGTTACATTGTAACTTGAAGGTAGGTAGGTACTATCTTGAGAGTATCAAAGAACATTTACTCTCTTGAAAGCAGTCAAAGAGCATTTTGGGTCAAGTAAATCATTCAAACCCAAACCTCATTTGCCTTTTTGGTTGGCTTTCTGTTGCCTTTTCCTGGACTCATGTACTGGGAACAAGGGTAGAACACTTAATTGCCCTGTCCTAGATTCTAACTTCTTCCACCAGGAGCAGAAAAGTAAACAAGCACTGATCATCGCTTAGACTGTTGCCTTCATACACTAATCAACTTGAATGACTTTTCTGGTTAAATTGGTGTGAGGATTAACATAGTTCTTAGGTCCTTTAGGTCTTGGTAGGTAAATAGGGAGATGGATGAAAAATATACCACTATCAGCCCACTAATTTCTAGCTTTTTTGTTTTTTGGTACAGATCCATTGATTGGTTTGAGCTGGGGGAACTCTGATTTAACATGCATTATCACAGTACATCTAGACTATGATGAGAGTGTTAAATGGCAAATGTTAAAATAGCTGTTTGAATTGAATAGGCCAGAGGAGAGGTAGTACAGGGATTAAGGCACTTGACTTGCATGTGGCCAACCCTGTTGATCCTCAGCACCACAAATGGCCTCTGAGTACATAACCAGGAACAAGCCCTGGCGTAATACCTGAGGTGACCCCAAAATCAAAATATTAAATGGAACAGTTCAAAATTAAATCATGTTCTGGGCCCCCAATCTCATCTCTTGTTCATACATGGAAATGTTTTATTTTAACTTTTCATCCGAGCACGCTTTTGTAATTTTTTTAAAGGGGGTGGTTACTTATTTGTATGTAACTGTTATATTTTGCTTGGGAATATTTCCCAGAAAAACAGACGCTGGGTTTGGAGTGATAGGATAGTGGGTAAGGAGTTTGCCTTGCATACGGCTGACCTGAGTTCAATCCTCGGCATCCCTTATGTTCCCCCTGAGCACTGCCAGGAGTAATTCTTACCTAGTGCAAAGCCAGGAGTAACCCCTAAGCACCACTGGTGTGACCCAAAAAGACAAAAAAAAAAAGCAGAACTTTTATTACTTTGAAATCAGATTGGATTGCAGTTCCACTGCTTATGAAGGTAGACAGGCGACTTAACTTCCCATTTGTGAGATAGAAAGTAGTAGCTGCCCTGCTTAAGATGATACTCATATACTCATTATGGTGGGTCAGAGAGATAGTACAGGAGGTGAGACACTTACCTTGCATCTACTGCCTTGATTGTGACCCTGCTTCCATTCCCAGCACCACGATATTGTCCTCCTGAGCACAGTCAGTGGTCAGTCCTGAGCACAGAGGCAGGAATATCCCCTGAACACCACTGGTATGCCCCAAAAATACTGCCTGTGGAAACCAGCAGGATTGGAAGTTTTGGCTTTTTTCTTTTTTAGATTACATTTTATAATGTGAATGGAGGGAAGGAATGACAGGACTACCTACTTAAATCTAGGTAACTTTTTTCAGTCACTTTACATATATATATCAACTTTAGTCATCCAGGATGGGACTCATAATCTTTCTCATGATCTATGAAAAAAACTGATTCACATGTAAACTGTGACGTGTCTAATGTTCAATTCTGGTAAAACGTGGCATCTACATTTATATTCTTGCCTAACTCTAAAACCCACTCTCTTTACACTGTTATGTGCTATTCAGTGTTTTATAAAAGTTTGCTACAAAGTAAATTATGCTACTTCTAGTAGAAGGTAATGCAAATTGGAAGTCAGAGAAATCTTGATTGTTAGACGTCTCTAAAAAGGACTAGGAAATGTTCTGCAACCAGGATTCACAGATCTCTGGTCCCCAAACAAGCCATATTTTTTTTCTGAGCCTTTGGAGATTGCAACATTCACAAGTTTTCTTGTTAAGTAATTGGGCTAAGTGAAATGCTTCCCAGAACTGTACAAGCAGCAGTCTTTCCTTATCCAAACTGTAGTTGAGTATACCTTGTCCACTAGCACTATGCTAAGTGCCATTTCCAGAGAGTCAAGAGTTATGCTAGATGAATGGGCTTTCTATTGATCGTTTGGGAAATTTTGTTGGTCCTCATAGGTTTTGATCAAACCAGTGGAATTCTGGGATATCATGCCATGCTGAGGATTAAACCCAGGGTGCATGTGCATGTGTTCCCGCCCTCCTAACCATTTCTCCACTGTTTTTATGGGATCTCAGCTATGCTCGGGGGCCTGGGAGTCACTTCCAGAGATCCTCTGCTCACCAAGGCCGGCCCTGGGAAATGTTAGGTGCTCTGTTTGGATCCTGCTAGGGACTCCCAGGGCTCTCTGTACAGCAGTGCTGGGGGGGAGGGGGAGGGGAGAGGCGCGCAGAGCCAGAGGGCTGTTGCATGCATGGCTTATACCCCCATTCATTCCATCAGATCTCCTTAGCCCCTGACTGTACTTTATTAGTTGCTTTTTTTGTATAACATGGCACCTTTTTAAAGTACCAGAACTTTCTTAGAAAAGAAGTAAGTACATTTCCCATTTTTACAGTACAAGTAAAAGTAAGTGCAGTACTCCACACCCTCATGAACTTGCAACTCAAACATATTCAGAAATTAAAGATATAATTCTGAATCCAAATAAAAAATAAATATGAGAGAAGACAAGGAGGAAAGAATACTTTTAAGATCTGATATTTGTGAATATTCATATAGTAATAGTCATGGTCTAAAATTTTTTTAAATACTGGGGCCGGGAGCGATAGCCCAGCGGGTAGGGCATTTGCCTTTGCATGCGGCCGGCCCATGCCGCCCGGGTTCGATCCCGGCATCCCATATGGTCCCCCGAGCACCGCCAATAGTAATTCCTGAGTGCAGAGCCAGGGAGTAACCCCTGAGTATCGCGGTGTGACCCAAAAAGCAAAAATAAATAAATAAATAAATAAAAATTTTTTAAATACTAGCCATGTCTTAAGTAATAGTCATATTCTAAAGTTCTTAAAATGTAGATTTTTTTTCCTTCCCTTCATATAAGTAATATATCACTATCTTCACTGTCTTCCTGTATATCATAGATTTGCTTGAGCGGGCACCAGTAACATCTCAATACATCCTGTTACATGTAATAGCCCAAGGGCATTATCCCTCTCCAGGAACATAAAGAGCCTCAAACCATTTCATCAGGTCATGGGAATGAGGTCTATAATTGTTACTGGTATTTGCATGTCAAATACAACACCGGTAGCTTGCCAGGCTCTGCATGTGAGTAGGATACTCTAGTAGTCACCTCAAAACTCGAGCAGTAGTACATATATCAGAGCAATGTGTTTAAAAAAATACCCACATGTTCTTCAGAGGGCCATCCCTGCTCTTACCAATCCCAGAACCGTGATGATGGGCATGTGGAAACGCTGACCTGTTCACAGGCATTTGTCCGGGGCTACCTCCGACACTGGCCATCATTCAGAGGCCAAGTGAGCTGCTAGACTTTGCAACTTATCCCAAAGAGTCCTGCCCAGAACTGCAAATAGCAGACAAGAACATGGGGATCCAAGGGCCTTTGAACCACCCACTTCATTTGGAGGCTTTTTGTCACCCTCACAGCACCCAGAAGTAGCCCAGAAGAGTCGCGTTTTCCTCAACCCTGTAAAGGCATTGCTCAGAGAAGGCTGCTTCCATGAAACGCTGTCTCTGGGTGGAAAGGTGGAGAACGCTGTCCCGAACAGATGCGCTCTCCAGGGTCCATGCCGCCTGCCTATTCTTAGACTCCTAAACAAAGACCAGCATTTCTAAAATATATTGATATATAAAGAAAAAACAAAAGGAAACAGACCGCATTGAATAATAATATACTCTTGGTCTTTGACTGTAGAACTGAGATTACCTAGCAGGTATGACCAGGAGGGAGGAAGAGATGAGCTAAAAGGGACGTAAGGCCTGTGGTGGAGGGTCAGGGACATGTTGGTAGTGGTGAAGATGCAGTAACTTTGTACATTAAAATCAGAAAAACTGAACATTACTGTAACCATGACATCAAAGGCACAATGTGATATCATTTTTCTTTTGTAAGAAGAGCTTGCTTTGGCTATAAGCTATTACCTTAGAGGAAGTCACCTGGCAACAAATAATCTTTATTTTATTTATTTTTATTGTGCTTTTGATGTCATGGTTATTTATAAGTAATATATACTGAGAATAAATTATGTCTCAATTACCCCTGGATTTGTAGCATAGAAACAAATTCCAGTCTGTCAAGAAAAAATCAAGTATACATATATATATTATTCCATATGTTAACATATTTATTTAAAACAAAACAAGCCCCTGAAATATTCTTTTCCTGTACTGAAAAGTAATCTTCTAAAGAGCATCAGGGAAAGCCATGTTAAAGCCAGTGCTTTACAGTCTGTAAAATTTCTGAATCTATGCTGAATTGAAAACTAAAATCCTAACTTGTTTTACAGCCTTTGTGAAGTTTCATCAGAATATGAAATGATGTCAGCTTTAAAGAACAATGAAAAGCTCCCAGATTGATGCCACAGTGCACAGCTAATGCATTTCTCCTAGATGTAGTCTCAGAGGAGGGTTTCAGTTTACGAGGAACATCAGTCTGAAGATCAAGGGAGCAAGTTTGCTTTTAACAAATCCTAGTGATAGTCATGATGCTTTGCCCTTTTCTTCATGGCATGAGTTTTATTTTTTGAATAGGCTTTTGTAAATGAAATGCTCATTTGAAAGTCATCTTATTTGGAGGGCTTTTTCTTGAAGAGATTTGCTTTCTCTGAGTTTGAAATGCAGCGAATCCCTTTGGGAAAAAACAACAGATTTTAGATAGACCCAGATCACTTGGGCCCTGAAACCTAACAACTGTCCCAAGAAAGTGTGTTGTGACACTCTTTACTTTTAAGGTCAACAGACTCGTCCCAACCACAACTAACCTAGCCATGTCCTTAGAAAAGAATTCCTATTTTTCATGTCTATGTAACTGACTGCTGGGTAACCTGTGCAATCTTAGAATTGTGTTCTGAGAATACTGCCTCTTTATGAGGGACTGTTATACTCACATACTTCACTATGTCCCAGACAAAAGGCTTCTAAGAAGCTTCAGTCTAAAGGTGTAATGGCAAAAGAGTAAAATGGGAAACTGGCATTAATCAAACCCAGGAGAGGGAAGCCCCCCTTTGCAAGTTCCCTTTTAGGAGAGCGCGACTTTGAGGGAGCATCTTCGTTATGATGGACACTTTACTTCTCATAGAAGTGGGGATCCACTTCTCAGCCAGGAATTCAAAGGAAGGCTTTACAGAGTCAGAGCTAAAAATCGCAGAGTTTAGTTTTTTGAAGTCTAAGCTTTGAACCCAAGTTTTCCAAGGTAGGTAGGGTCTGTATTCTTCTCAGGATATATCTCCAGCCCTCCCTTTGACACCTCGGGGAAAGGAAGAGGGCACTCCTGCCTTTCACACTGTTCCTGACAGAAGTGAGTAGGTAAGACAGTAAGTGAATCCTTGTGAAGCCATCTGGAAGTAGCAAGATTCTGAGTGCCAAGAGTGCTGAAGGTAGATAGAGCTACACGCCACCAGGTTACATTTTGCTCTTGGAAATTAAATGAAAGGCAGTTTTTATTAACTGACTGAGCTCCTACTTGCCTAACAATGATACCTTTCCTTAATTTATGTACTTTTGCTACCATGAGAAAAGTATATAAAATAAGGAAAGGCATCATTGTTGGACAAGTAGGGCTTTGTCCTTAGAGTTCCAACATGAGGCCCAAATCACAGATCTACCATTTTGTCGGCTTTTTCGAGTGGTCTTGAGTTGTTTGCCTCATTTATGATAATACCTGTCTCTATTATTATTTAATATTTATTTCATATAATATAATTGTATATTATTTTAAACATATAATTTATGTTATTTAATATTATATTAATTTTAATATAATTTTAAATAATATAATATTTAATATTTATAGTCTAATAAAAAGGCAGTTGTGATGATTAACTTATATACAGGACTAAGCTCAGTGTGCAGGCTACTTTCAAGGCTCAGAGAGTCTAAACTGATTAAGTCAATTCATGGGATAGTACTGAAAGCTCAGGGACATATTTGGTAAGAGATCTTGTCATTTTTTTTAGTTCACTCCTCTTCTCTCTATCCATATTTATCTCCATCTGTTACTATCAGGCATATTTTTCCATCAGACACTGGAGAGAAAAACCAGTTATAACAAGTAGTTTGATTATTATTGTACTAGAATCTACTTGTATCATTGTACCAAGAATCTACTTGGTTACTAATTCAGGTAATATAATAAAATATAAAATACACAAATAAAAAGCAATTTATTTTGGATCAGTTTGCTTATATTTTTGTGTTAGGATAACCAAAGGATGGTTCTTCTATGTGGAAGAGTATGTGCTAAATTTTCTTTACCCTGAAAAATGTAGATATATGTTTTTATCGCGGATTATGTAATGAATGTGTTGGTGTATTTGGGGATTGGGTAGGGGTGATAAAGAGAATTACTTTAATGTTAAAATTTTGCTCAAAAGGAAAATAAATGTGTACAAGCTAAAGCAATTAAACAAATTCTCCAGGTAGTAAGAAATTTATTCATGAGACCTGATGAGTGTGAAATTAATGTTAATAATGTACATTTTTATTAATTATTTCAGTATCATACTTTTTTTTCTTTTTGGGTCACGCCCGGTGATTTCTGCCAACTTTTTTCTTTTTTTCTCTCTTCTGGTTGAACTGATGACAGAAAATTGTTTGGGGTAAAAAATAGGAAATCAGTTCTGACTTCCAATGGTTGTTTGATTGAGTTTGAATCCTTATATATTGGGGTAGGGGACTGGGCTCCATTCGGCAGTGCTTAGGCTGAACTCCTGGCTCTGTTCAGAGATCACTTCTAGTGGTCTCCTGGAACCAGATGTGGTGCTGGGGGATTGAACCTGGGTCAGCTACATGCAAAAACAAATACCCCACCTGCTGTACTGTCTCGGCGGCCCCAAATTCTTATCTTGTAATGAGATTTGCTCTTGAATTACAATACATGTGGGTGTGCTTTATACAATAGTATATTAGTATTAATTTTTGTAACTTCAATTGCAGCATGAAAAGTTTTCATCATTTAAGACTGAGTTTCTGGGCCAGACAGTAGTACAGCAGATAGAATGTTTGCTTTGAATGTGTCTGATCCAGGTTCAATTCCCAGAACCCCATCTGGTTCCCTGAGCTGCCAGAAGTAAGCCCTAAGTACAGCTAGGTACATCTAACCCCTTCTACCACCAAATAAAACACAAAATTTTTTAAATGATAGGATGTGATACTAATGGGGGTCATGTAAGTTTCTTAAAAATGGTTTTAAATGTAATATTTATTATCAGAAAATCTTTGATTTAATACCTATTTTATATGCCTTAGACTTGGGGTTGCACTGACATTTCTTGGACATGAAGTGATTATAAGTGAAAAAAGTTTAAGAAACCCTTATTTAAGAAACATAAATTTTGGACATAGTAGTTTATATAATTATGGCTATGTGGGAATAAAACTTATTTTAGCACATAAGTAAAGGCAGAATAATTACTTAAAAGCATGTCATACATTTTGGGGGAGAGTTCTCTGGGAAAGGTGAGGTTGGTTAACAGATCGTTTTACATCACACACTAAGAAATGGGACTGACTATAGTCTGGAGGGAAGGAAGGGAGAGAGAGAAAGGAAAAGAAATGGGGAACCTGCCATGGAGGTGGGCTGGGGGAGGGGAGGGAACCGGGTAGTTGGTGGTGGGAGATGGGCACTAGTGGGTGCTGGAACACTGCATGACCAAAACCCAGGTATGAACCTTTTAATTGTGTATCTTTGTGATTGTGTATCTCACGGTGGTATAATAAAATACTTAAAAAAAATAAAATAAAATATTTTACAAAAAAAACTAAAAAAAATGGGACTGAGAATGTATTAAAAATGGAGAAGATGAAACAAGTGAGAGATATCATTAAGACAACCTTAATATTTCACCTGCAAGCCAGAATACTCCTTTTGAAAACTGTCCCTCAGTGCAGTACTTATAAATAAATAATGTGGGATGGAAATGACGTGACTTCATCATTTTTCATTTGGCAGAAAGCAGAAGCCACTGGGGAAAAACGGCCAAGAGGCAGACCTAGGAAATGGGTGAGCAATGAGAGAGTAATTTCTCTTTTTACTTTTTTGTTTTTTTTGCATAGAAAAAAAATTTTAACTGAAATTGTTTTTATGGTATTGATGACATGAATTTCTGGTTTAGTGAATCTTTGAAAGAGTTAAGGTAAGCAGCGTGATATCACCACTCCTTACCATTGGACTCCAAGACTTGACTCAGAGCTTTCTTTCCTCGGAGTCACCCGTTTTTCTTTCACGCTTATCAACATGAAGAGTCTCCATTCTTCCTTCAGAAGAGTAACAATGAGATGACTTGTTCAGTGGATTGAGTAACTAAGGTTGAAAGATGTTATGAAACCTTGGATGTTGATTACAAATAGTGATAAAATTTGAATGAAATGTGTATGAGGTCATTGTTAAAACATTCTTCTTTTTCTCTTCCTTCCTTCCTTCTTTCCTTCCTTCCTTCTTTCCTTCCTTCCTTCCTTCTTTCCTTCCTTCCTTCTTCCTTTCCTTCCTTCCTTCCTTCCTTCCTTCCTTCCTTCCTTCCTTCCTTCCTTCCTTCCTTCCTTCCTTCCTTTCCTTCCTTCCTTCCTTCCTTCCTTCCTTCCTTCCTTCCTTCCTTCCTTCCTTCCTTCCTTCCTTCCTTCCTTCCTTCTCTCCTCCCTCCCTTTCCTTTTTCCTTCCTCTCTCCCTTTCTCCCTTTATCCCTCCTCCTTCCCTCCCTCCCTGTCTGGAGGTATTGTCTTTATTACACCATCTCATTTGTTAGGTGGTTTGTGTTGGTTTAATTTCCACATTGACTTTATTAGGAAAATGGGTTTTAACATTTTTTTTTTGCTTCCTTTAGTAGACAATAGCTTTCATGCACGTGTGTTGACCCTACAGGCACACAGATCTTGTATCATTTTCAGGCCAAAAAATTACTGATTACTGAACAGTTTTGCTAATGTTACCATTTGAATTTAGTACCTATTTCCTTCTTGCCTATGTTTCCAGTGCCAGAGGAAAAAAAATTCTTAAAAAATTAATAAACAAGTTTTCATAAAGGAAGAAGTTATTCTCTCTGCCCAGAATTGTCTATGATGGATTCTTTGGCTATCCCTTTCTCTTTTACTGACTTATTCTTCATGATCCATTTTAAAAAAATAGTTTATTTGTTGCAGTGCTGTGTTATATGTTCTTGTGAGCCTGCCATTCCTCTCTCTGCTCTAGAATTCTACATCACTTTCTATTTATAGTTGGTATTGCCTTTCATTTAATTTATTCATCTTATTTTCCCCCCTCTGCTCAACATGTGTTGGGATTAGATTTCTTAGCACAAGGAACTTGGGATGATCTTTAGCTTAAAAACATCTTGGTGTTATTGACTATACACAAAGACACTTAAGTGATAAACTCTAAATATCTGCATGGCTAGCCACAATGTGTAAAAGAAGAGGGAGAGAGATGCAGAGACACAGAGAGAGAGAGAGAGAGAAAGAGAGGAAATGGGAGCACCTCTATTGAGGCAGCCTGGGGGTGGGCGGGAGGGGGTGGGGGTACACTGGTGGTGGAAATGGGGCACTGGTGGAGGGATGGGTGCTGGAATACTGTATTACCAAGAACCAACTATGAACACCTTTGTAATCGTATGTCTCACGGTGGCATAATAAAAAATTAAAAAAAAAAATCTTGGTGTTACAAAGTGTTAAAGTAAGAGCATTTCGTCCTGGACTTCTGGTTAATAAATGAAAGGTTTCCAATCAACGTGGTCATCACCTGTCCCCATTTCTCATTTGGGGACCAGATGACTCCCTGTGGGTCCCTTGGATATCCCAAGGGATCACAAGTGAAGATCATATAAAAGGTGGCAGCAGGGAGAGGAGATAGCATAAGACAGGGCCAACAGGGGCTGGAGCGATAGCCCAGCGGGTAAAGCTTTTGCCTTGCACTTGGCTGACCCGAAGTTTGATTCTCTGGCATCCCATATGGTCCCCAAGCACTACCAGGACTAATTTCTGAGTGCAGAGCCAGGAGTAACCCCTGAGCACTGCTGGGTGTAGTCAAAAAAAACAAAACAAAACAAAGCAAAACAAAGATTAGGGCCAACCAGTAGAATGGGAGTGGTAGCTGGGGATACAGGAAGAAAACTAGTTTGGAAGGGGCCATGGTCAGAAAAAGTGTGAGAAAGACACATCTAGACTATGCTGAATTAACTTTAACGTAAGTGACACAACTACCTTTTAAGGCTGGTTCTCCTTGACTGGGTAGCCTGAACATTAGAAAATTCTTCCATATGATTTCACTTTTGCTCATGCTAGCCCTTCAAAGATTTTAAAACAGTGAGCACATGCCCTTTCTACAGTTTTTCTAGTTTTAGTATCACCAATCCTTTCAAAATTTTGCCATAAAGAATTTTGCCATAAAGAAGTATTCTTTGAGGACTGGAGAGATAGCATCGAGGTTAATGTGCTATAACTGCAAGCCTGTTTTGGACCCTCATACCACATATAGACCCCAAGCACTGCCAGGGGTCTCAGGGACCATAGCCCTGAGAACCTCCAGCTGTGCCCCCTCCACCACCCCCCAAAAAATTCTTATTCTTCTTTCATAATGTTTTCTTTTTCAGTTTTCTGAAATATGACATTAAGAATTCATCTGGGCTTATGTTTCTTGTTATCAATTGTTACTTGAGCAGCCTAATAAAAATAATAAAATTAGAACTAAGCCTTGGAAGCATTTTAATAATGCCTGTGGATTCTTGGATTCAGGATTCTGTATAGGGTGTGTTAGAAAGGTGTCTGTGCTTCAGCATGGGAGGTGGGGGACTCACCTGGGCAGTGTTAAGCTATTAGGGGTGATTCTAGTGTTTGGTGATGTAAAATCTAGAAGCTTATTCATTTACAAGACTGGTGTGCTCTTTTTGGGAATGGCTTGAAGTCTTAGAGCATTTGGGAGTGTCCATGGTAGCTTGGCCTCCTTAGCTCAGTGTGCTTGGGGGAGTTAGTCTTCTAACAGCGTGCAGGAATCCCAGAGAAACTGTTCTGGCAAATATGGAGGAAGCACCAAGGCTGACTCTCATATACTTTAGAGTGCATATTCATAGTATGGCTATTTTGGAGTCATCCTTGACTTTGCTTAGAGCACTCCCGACTCTGCTCAAGCATCATTCTTGGTGCTGCTCCAAGGACCATATGCAATGCTCAGGATTTACCAGGGTCATCCTTGTGCAAGATAAACAAGCACCTTATCCCTGTACTATCTCTCTAAACCTGAGGTCTACTAATTTCTAAGCATCGGGACTTTGAAATGACATCATACACCACTAATTAGTTTCTTTATCAAATAACCAAGAAAGACCTGTATAATTTTTTAACAGGTACATAACAAAATTAATATGCAGTTTTAAGTAATGAGGTGATAGAGGTTAACCAATATAGTTTCCATCAAGTATGTCCTCTTCTCTTGCCTCCACCCCAGTTTTCCTGAAACACAGTTGAACATTAAGTTGAATGAACTTTAAGGAACACAGCATGTCACTTTGATTTCATATACATTGCAAATTCATTACTACAGTAGTGCTAGTAAATATCATATTTACCTCACACAACAGCCGTTTATTTCTTTCTTAACTTTTACTTTTGTTGTAAGAATGTTTAATATCTTACCAATCTACAAGCACTATATAATATGATATTTTTAACTATAATCACTATGCTTGACATGAGATCCTCAGAATTTACTCATGAAAACATATCTGTACCCTTTGACCAACACATTCCTATTTTTCCCAACTTTCAGTTCCTGGCAATCATTCTTTTGTTCTTGGAATTTAGTTTTTTGAGATTCCATGTTTACATGGTATGACATGTATAAGTAAGTGTGTTTCTTTGTTTGACTAGCATCATGCCTTCAAAATTCATCCATGTTGTAACAAATGGCAGTATTTACTATCTTTTTATAAATTATTCCATTGCAGGTCTACCATAGGAACAACACACACACTCATACACAGACACAAATATGTATGTATAAAACTAATATGCATTCAGCTGTACATGAGCACAGTTATTTCTGGAATAATGAATCTGTATATACATTTCTCCATGGTTTCTTGCTCATTGATTTCAAATATCTATCCTCATCCACGTCATAGTGGATGAGGAACTCATATGAAGTGACTGCCATGGAAACTCTTGCCTTCCTGCTAATAACTGAGGCATCTCATTTTCACTGGCTGTAAGAATGGAAAAATAGTGAATTGTTACATCTTCCTCATTTAGCCCCAAATAAGAGTTGTTTTCTTAGAAGAGGAAATAAAAGGAAATTGTACATTTTTTTCTAGACAGTGTGTTTCCTCTTGTATTTATTCTGTCACATGAACATGCAGTCAATCATAGTGGAACATTCAGTTCAACAGCCTGTAGAGCTTGTAATAAAAAAGTATTGCTCAAAAGTGTGTAAAAAAATTACTATTGCGTTTTTCTTAAAAATGGGCTTGTTACTTTATAGTGAGTTCACTTCTTTTCATCAATGTCATTCACTTAATTTTAGTATAAGACATTTTTGAACTGACTAAATTTACTAGATATGCATAGTGTTAAAGCCAAATTTCCATCACCCAACTTTTTACTTCATTTTTTTTGTTTGTTTCTAAGTTCTTTCACTTAAAAAAAAAATAGCCTTGCTATTGGGGCCAAAGAGATATTACAGAAGTTAGTGCATGCTTTGATCTTCTGAGCATCCCTCTGATGTGGGTGCAGTCCTGGAGTCCCTATCCTGTCCCTCCATCCCCTGAACACTATAGCAGCCACCTAGAGGCCCATGTATTGAACCACTGGCTTGATTGGCTGAAAATCACCAGGAGGGATACCTGGGTAAAGAGGCAATGGGAGAAGAGAAGTAGGACCTACCTTTTATTCTGGTCTCACAGGTGGTAGCACAGGATTGTATTCAGATGGTTTGGATACGAATTCAGGACCATCACTTGACCAACTGTGGAATTGTGCAAATTCTTTAACTTTTTCAAGGCCCAGTTTTCTTCATCTTTATAAAGGTAATGAGAGGGTTACATTTCACATAGAATTGTGAGGATTACATAGCAATGTTTTCAAAGGACTAAATAAAAGACCTAACACTGTTCAATAAATATTGGAAATTATGGCTAATTGTCCACTATATACTTTTCAATAACTATAACAAACAACCTAAACTCTAATTACCTAGTAACTACCAGTTGTTATGTAGAAATGTATGTCAAACTAGCCAATGTTGGTGTTACAAATATGTGTTAAATACATTTATGCAGAATATCAGGACAAAGTACATTTCTTAATCTATTTGCAGGGTTTTTTTTTTTAGAGTTTATTAACCTTTATTCTAACTGTACAGGTTGGGTGTCCTGTGTTCATCAAATTTGATAAGTAGTATTTCTGTTCTTTAGTAGGCACAGAATTGTGCTGATTGCTCATAAACTGCGAAGAGTTCTATTCCTCCTGCCAACTAACTAAATTCTGGAACTCAATGTTTGCCTTTCTCAAATCTTGCCTATGGAAGGAACTCATCATATAACTTGTTTAGCAATGGAAAATATTTGGGACAAGTTTTAGCACATGGAGCTAAAGCTCACAAATTAAGTGAAACTATGAAGATACTAACCTCACTATAAAATGCACCATTATTGATGTAACCAGTGGTCTGGAGGGGGAAAAAACAAGGACCAGACCATAAAAATAAATCCATATGAACTAGGGATGTTTTTAGGTGTTTTTGTTTTCAGAATTTTTTTTTTATGGGAAAGGAAATTATCAACAGAAAGGAAATGCTTCCCAATATTAATTGATGGTTTTAAAAGAAAAATACTGGAGATACAGAGACTTATATAAAAATTGACCCAGGAACCAGATGCTGAAGCTTAAGTTCAATTGATCAATAGAAAGTTTCTAACAAACCTCAGCTGTTTTCCTGGGCTGCTGATTCTCTTTATAATGCACCATACATAGACTTGAAAATATACCATTTCCACTCCATCTCTTTTGGGGGGATCAGTTTCCTCTTTTATTACAGAGCTCAAATGCTTACGAAAGTTACGCAATTTCATTTATTGATCAAGCATGAGGATTTTAGATTGACAGAGAGCTTTTGTTTTCCCAACTTTGTAGAAATCTCAGAACTGAAATGACCGTTTGAAATTCAGGTAGGGGAAGCAGATCAGAATAAAATCTATTACAGCTAGACTAATGGAACCTCTTTGGATTTCTTTTTAAAGATTTAAGCATTATTGTATGGAGAAAACTGGAAATTTAATTTTGAAGTTAAAACATTAGGTTTTCATTTCCATTTTGCCCTCCAGATGTTTGCTAATTTTTTTTGACTTTTAAGCCATTTGTAATTTTACACTTGCTTTGTTTAAACTGAAATATAATTTTGATGTTTAGAAAAGAATAGCCAATAATGCATATTGCAGATAATTGCAACTTTTTACTGGAGGCAGAGGGAAAGAAATGACTTTGATATAACATCAAAAACTATCTGCTAATGGAGTGTGTGAAGGCAAAACCATTTTCCTTGGAAACTTACAATAACATGCTGTAACAAACAGGCGATATTCCCTCTAAAACACATGGGATTTGGATATGTGGTCTGTAATTAAAATATACATTTTTGATGAATAAAATGTGTTCAAAATGGGTAAGCAATGTTTTCTGCAACTATCTCCTCCTTTGCAATATTTTGAGATAAAATGGACTGCTTTCTAACCCTGAAAAGAGCTCTTTGGGGAACAGTGAGTTACGTTTTATTTTATTATTTTATTTTGATACTTCATTGCAAGAGAGCTGCTACTGGCTCTTCTTGTGCCCAGCCGTCCACAAGGCACCTGGGAGGGATGGCGGGTTCTAGCCCTATCCCACCACCCCAGCAGAGCTCGCAAACAGCCAGACGACCCCCGACTCCATGAGGGCCTCCATTTTTCCACATCCAGATTTCCCTCTCATCAGAACTCCACCCAGCAGAAGAGCCTATCATAGCCTGGCTGGCACTGCCGCTTGTGGCTGTGCAGTTCATCAATAAATGCTGAAGATCAGAGGTGGCTACAGGAGTATGCCACCCGCACGGCAGAACATGGCAAGCTACCCGTGTCATATTTGATATGCCTAATACCAGTAACAATCATAGACCTCATTCCCATGACCTGATGGAATGGTTTGAGGCTCTTTATGTTCCTGGAGCAAGCAGGTGCCCTTGGGCTCTACTAGCATGAGAAGCATGAGACAGGACATATGGAGATGTTACCTGTGCCTGCTCGAGCAAATCGATGATGAATGGGAAGACAGTGATACAGTGACAGTGATACATTGCAAAATTCACTAAAATTCTATGTGAAGATTATAAATCTCAAGATCAAATGTGAAAACATTGACAAATAATTCTCAGAAGGCAAAAATTAGGTTCACCAATTTATATTTTGATTCAAAAAGTAATTTCTATTTTATTTTTTGATTACTGAATTATTATCATCATCATCATCTTAGTAAATGAAGTCATTGAAAAAATGTTTTCTAACTTGCACAACTTGACATTTCAGTTCAGTTTGACATCGCCAACTTCTATCAGATCCTGAGTGTCAGGATTATAAAGACATTGGTCTTGGGGTTCGCCACTCATGTGACACCAGATGGTACCACAGTGGCTGTGTGGTCTGTAATCAAGAGAGAACATGTTTTCCCCCACTTGTGGTTCAGTGGAAAATTATAGATAGAAACTAATTCATATAAATGCCCTTCTCGCCACAAAATAATGAGCTCAATAGAGTCTTGGTCAAAACAGATGTTGACATTTCACTCTAATTCAATGACAGGTATAATTGAATTCAATGACTATTTTATATGACAGTAAAATTATATGAGACTGTGTCTGCAATATTTTATGCATATTTACCTGGTTTTACCTATTCTGAGTATTCAGGTTGGAGAGCTATTACAGCCGGTAAGGCATTTGCCTTGCATGCAGGCTACTAGAATTCAATTCAATCCTTGGGCCCCTGAGCACTGCCAAGAGAGATCCCTGAACAAAAAGCCAAGAGTAAGCCCTGAGCACCACCTAGTGTACCCCCACCCCAATTGACTTCTTATAGAGGGCGATAAATATTTCTAAAAGATTGACAATCCTCATATTGTAGGAGAACCTGTCCAAATTTTAAGAGAATTTTTTTTCAAATTCTCATTTTTAAGGATGGAGTCAGTTTGTCATTTGAAGTTTTTTCTTAGACTCAAGAAATATTTTATTCTAACTTCAATATTTGACACAAATACTTCATTTCTGGCAAATCTTTGCTCTGTTGGAATTAATTGCACCTACTCTCAACTAAGAACTGCTGAAGGACCTCTGTGAGCCGAGTTCCTTTGGGCAGACTCCTTTAGTTACCCTTGCTTTTTCTCCTTTTTAAGTACCTGACTGGAATATTCTATCCTTACCTAATGACTGTCTTTATGTCCTAATGCCTTTAGGGCTGTAAAACAGAAAAGCCTTCATGGCTATAACCAGTTCTATTATCCAGGGACTGATTAAGGCCATAGATGAACTGGCCTCATGTTCCTTCTTTTGCTTTGTTTTCCATGCCCCACCCCCTTGCTGCCTGCCCTTTGACCATTTCACTGCTCATTAGCGCCTCCAACAGATTGGGATGGGGGCAGGGCCAGGACTAGGGGTCAACTCTGGTGAAAGACTTTGGTGAGAAGGAGACTGGGAGTAATGCAGACATAAGGTTTTCAGATTATTCGTTGATTTGATACAGTCAGGCTACCACTAAATCCAACCCAGTTCTCAGAGATAATTAATGCTGACTTGACCTTGAAATGTTTTATTCATTCACTTTCTCTTACAATAAATGTGATTTTAGAAGATGTCTTCTTTAGGATGCTACAGAAAGCAATACCCTTATAAATCTATACTCCTCAGAGCTAATGGGTAGCTGCAGATGAGACTTGGTTTTGTAAAATTCTGCTCTTGTTCAGATCCATAATTGCCAGGTCCACTCTTCTTTGTTTATGTTCGAGGGGAGAGGGGGAGGCCACAACTGGTGGTGTTTAGGGGTTGCTCCTGACTCTGCATGCCGGAATCACTCCTGGTGGTGTTCAGGGGACCATATGGGCCAAACCTTGGTGGGCTCCCTGTTAGGCAGATGTCTTACATACTCTACTATCTCTGCAGCCCACCAAGTTCACTCTTAATCAGACTCAGATTGTGGAATGAGAGTTCTTTAAATTAAGGCAAAGGGAGATTAAGAGATCATATGGCAAACTATAAAGAAGAAAAAATCATTGGCCTGCATGAACAAGAGAATCTCATTGTGTAATATTCTGCCATGGTTTCTGGCTTTAGCCTAGAAAAAGCCCTTTCAAGTATTTCTTTGGACATACCATCATACGCAGTGCTCAACATTTAAGAGGCATGGCACAGAACTAGATGCCACTGCTTAAGCGTGTTTGTCTCTTGCCTGACTGGGCCTTCCCTAAAGCCTAGGGCTCTGATTCTGAGACCTTTTGAGTATGATTTTCCATTTATCTAAATATTTTGCTAAGTTCTTGTTACCGTGGTTGGCAGGGTTCCAGTGCCATGTCCTAGAGATGCAGAAACCAACAAAATCGGTGGGGGAATCTGGGGATGCACACAGGCTAGGGACCAAAGAGGGAAACTAATATTTGCCTTTAAATGACCCTCTGTGCTTTGGATGTTATCAGGCTACATTTGAATTAAATTCCAGTTTCCAATTCTTTTCAACTTTTTAGATTTCTAAAATCTAGTAATACTCTTCATCATTATTTTAGCTCATACATGCACATATATAATTTATGAAATAGTTTTATTTATAGGTCTGAGGTTATGTTTTTTATTATTTATTTTTTTGTCTTTTTTTTTTTTTTTTGCTTTCTGGGTCACACCCGGCGATGCTCAGGGGTTACTCCTGGCTCTGCACTCAGGGAATCACTCCTGGCGGTGCTCAGGGGACCATATGGGATGCCGGGGATCGAACCCGGGCTGGCATGGGCCGGCCACGTGCAAGGCAAACGCCCTACCCGCTGGGCTATCGCTCCGGCCCCTTTTATTATTTATTAATTAGTTGTGTCTGTATATATATACATATATATCTGTGGTTACATTTTCTCAGTAACTATTCAGACCAATAGCAAATATATATTATATATGTATATATATATGTATATACTATGTACATATATGTATATATACTATATATATGCCATATGTGTATATATATATATATATATGTACATAGTCACTTGAACAAAGAATGAGTTAAGCTTTATGTGGTTAAAATGGGCTTAAAAAGAGGTATGAAAGAAGGCTCTAGAAAGAGCTGGGTAGCAGAGACAAAAAGACCCGAATAAGTCTATGGAGTAACTACCTCAACATAAATGTTCTTGTAGCTCTTTGCTCCTGAGGAATAGAATTTATGTTTATCAAATAACCTGAAAATCACTGGGTACTAGATCAACTAAATCATATAGTTAATATCTCCAATTAGTGCTACTCTGTTTAAACATGAGGGGGGTTTCGGGAGGAAAGGTGATGTAGAAAGCACATGATAACAGAGTTTTTGTTTTGTTTTTGTTTTGTCTCAGCTCCTTGGAATTAGGAGAGAATTCAGCAAAGTGATTAAGAGCTCAAACTCTATGGGATGGGTTATCTGCAAGGGAAGTGGCTCATTGTCACCAGCCTAGTCCCCCTGAATGTCAAACAAAGGGTATGATAGTTCTCATAGAATTATTTTGTAAGAATCAAATGCAATGTATCAGCTGTATTCAACCTGTGTCAAGTATTTCATTACATCATCATTATTAGTAAAGACCCAGTCCCTTAGGAAGAATTAAATATTTGGTGAGTAGAATGACAGTATTTTGTTTTGTTTAGTTTGGGGGCCAAGTTCAGTGGTGCTAAGGGCTTACTTCTGACTACGGAAATTACTCCTGGCAGGCTCAGGGTATGCTGGGGGTTATTATGCCAGGTCAGGCAAGTGCCATACCTGGTATAATATATCTCTGGCTCCTGACAGTATTTCTTTTGGTATATATAAAGCATATATTTGAGTTTTTCAGTTGGAAGTGTGGATTTGAATTGTGCTCTCCACCCCTCTCCTTTTTTTCAAATCTTATGGACTAGCGTCTTCAGAGAGGCTACCTAGTAGTTCAAGTAAGATCTGTAGGCATAAGGCACTGCTGGAATGATTGTGAGTTGCAGCCTAAGTCATCTTCAGTTGAGAAGTTAGCTGTGTAACTGTTGATTCCTGAGCCCAAACACAGACTTTGCTTGCTTTTCTCTGAGCTGTTGCTTCCCTTACTCTTGGAAATAGCGTTTAGCTTTCCAAAATATAGCTTTCAAATAATGTATATATATATATATATACATATATATATGTATCTATATATACATATATAGATACATATATATGTATCTATATATTTGTGTATATATATGTAATAGAAAGCTATTTGCTATTTTCCAAAAAATAGCTTTCAAAAACAGCTTTCCAGCACTTTTCTAGCGCTGTACCTTGAAATAATTTTTGTCACAGCTTTGGAGCATCCGAAAAACAGAAGAGAGCTTTGTTGGCAGAACTTCACAGCGTTAATTTTCCAAAGTAGTTTCTAATATTTTTATAGAAATTCATTTAGTTTGTCTCCCATGTTCTTCACGCCACATTGTTACTATCACATGGATAGAGAGAAAAGAGGAAAGTTTGTCATTAGCTCTGCCATTACTTTGCCTTCTTTGCAGGGCACTTTGAAGCATTGACAGAGATACATAAAGCAGTAGAGTGTACAACAATAGGGTGGAAAATCGAAACTGCAGGTTTACATCACAAGACAAGTAAGGACTTCAGTAGGAATAACATAGGTAGCCATGTTGTGTAACTTAGAAATTTAAGCATTAACATTACCAATAAAGGAAGTGCTGGGCTGCCAAGTTTCCAGACAATCCAAATATTTTTAGTCTTGAGAGCAACCCTATTACAAGAAGCACCAAAGCTCAGGGAGGAGAGGAATGGCCCTAAGTGGCTGAATGGGGAATCAGAAGATTAGAGCTGATTATGTTGTCTGAAGTCCTCTTTGTTTGGCAGTCCTTTATCATTCGCTGTTCACAATGACTCTGGCGTCACACAAGAACAGCTATAGTTTGTGTTAGAAGCTGAGCAGGGAGTATAATTTCATATCACAAAATCTCAGTGAATTTACATCTTCTTCCCTGAGAGAGGACTCTACTGCAATGTCCTTTAAATTTCCAAATAGAGGGCTGAGGGCTTGCACAGTGCTATAATACCTGCCTTCTAGGACTGAGGCCTCACATCAGATCCCTAGAACCACCCTGCAAAGTGTCAGTACTGAGTCTGATCCCAGTTTTGGCAGTGCTGCCCCTTAGGCTCTCCAGGGTACCAGAACCAATGAGTGCTAGCCCTATGGTGTAATAATCACAGCCATAATAACACAGTTAGCGTATGTGGTCCTGGGAAAATAATAGGGTCCTCCTGCATGCAAAGCATGTGCTCAGCTCAGCCCACTGCGCTACTTCTACCCTCTTACTAAATTTTTTATTGTTAGTTTTTGGACCACACCCAATAGTGCTCAGAAGTTACTCTTGTCTCTGCACTCAGGGATTGCTCCTGGTGATGCTTGGGATCGAACCTGGGTTAGCAACATGCAAGGCAAATGCCCTACCCACTGTAGTATTGCTCCAGCTCTTACCAAACTTTTAATTCCCTTCTATAAAGTTTTTTTTTAGAAGCATCTTTCCTTTCCTTTCTTTTCTTTTCCCTCTCTTCTTCTTTCTTTTCTTTTTTTTTTGAGTTGTATTTAATGCTCTGATTACTTTTAGCTTGGTTCTGGGGAACCATGGTGGTGCTGGGATTAAACCACGTCTCCAGCCTCCAACACACAAAGCCTGAACTCGGCCCTTTGAGCCATACCTTGGGTTCTCAGTCACCTTTATTAACTTTGGGTCATTTATTTCCCTTTATGTATTGGATGAAAATGAGCTCTGCCAACTCTAATTCTCCCCCCTTATACTTTCTTTCACATCAGTGGTGCAGAGTTTAATGAAGTTCCATGTAGACTGTCATTTACAGAATGCTTTTTAATCCAGACCTCCAAACCAAACTAAAGGTGGATTTTATGTTTTTCACTAAATGGTCTTGGAGCAGCTTACTTTTATTTGGAAATGCTAAATTTATCCATGAATCTGCTGGGTTTAAGGATGTTGTGTCTTGCTCTGTCTACATGTTGTTTAGACTATTGATGAACTATCCCAAAACATAAAAAATTAAAATTCATAATTTTGCAAAGCAGAAAAATGGTACTTTATCTAATAGATGCTCCTAATTTGTTTTGCTGTGAAGTTATAAATCTCAGTAGAGATCAGTGGGGACGCCTTTCAGTAATTAGAACCTAAAATGCCGTATTTACTATGTTATTTGCACTGTTGGAATTACTCATGCTTCTCTCTGTATTCACAGGAAACTAATTCTTGTTGTTTCCTGTTGTAATAATGCAAGTGGACTGATGTACATAATGGGATGAGTGGGATACTTAACATAGAGACTATACGGTGTCACAAAGTTTAGCCATGCAGGTTATGTTGTGAAGGAATCCCCTCTGACTGACATTTCTTTTGCTAAGAAAAGAGCTTTTTTATCTGAGGTTACTTTAATTTGGCCTATCTTCATCATTACTATTTTCTGTTTGTTTGTTTTTTGTGGTCACACCGGTGATGCTCAGGGGGTTACTCCTGGCTCTTCGTTCAGGAATTACTACTGGCGGTGCTCGGGGGACCATATGGGATGCAGAGGATCGAACCCGGGCCAGTATGGGCTAGCCACATGAAAGGCAAACACCCTACCTGCTGGACTATCGCTCCGGCCTCTATTTTCTGTTATTTTAAGTAAATACTTTACAAGAAAAATTGTAACTCCTATTTGACCAGTTGACTTTTTTTTTTTTTTTTTTGCTTTTTGGGTCACCCCGGCGATGCTCAGGGGGTTACTCCTGGCTCTGCACTCAGGAACCACTCCTGGCGGTGCCCGGGGGCCTATATGGGATGCCGGGAATCGAAACCAGGCCAGCATGGGCTGGCCGCTGCAAGGCAAACGCCCTACCCGCTGGGCTATCTCTCCAGCCCCAGACTAGTTGACTTTTTATATTTTGTTTTTGGGCTACACCTGACAGAGCTCAGGGCTTACTCCTGGTATTGTGTTCAGGAATAAATCCTGGTGGGGTTAGGGGACCATATGGGCTGCTTGGGATTGAACCCATGTCCGCTGCATGCAAGGTAAGGCAAGTGCCCTGCCCACTGTGTTGTCTCTCTGGCCCCAGAAGTTGACTTTTTAAAAATTATTATATTACCATGAGATAGACACTTACAAAGATGTTCATGATTGGGTTTCAGTCATACAATATTGCAGCACCCATCCCTCCACCAGTGCCCATTTCCCACCACCAATGTCCCCAGTTTTCCTCCTCCACATCACCCCACCTGCCTCTATAGCAGGCACTTTGCACTTTTCTCTCTCTCTCTCTCTCTCTCTCTCTCTCTCTCTCTCTCTCTCTCTCTTTCACAGTTGACATTTTATATCATAAAGCAAGCATCATTTTTGAAATTTGCATAAGGTGTCTTCTTGTGTTTCTTTTTTCTTTTCATGATTATTCTGAGTTTGAGAAAGTTTTCTTATCTAAATGCAACGTAAAAGTAACTGCATGTAAAAGTAACTTTGGCAGAAAACTTTCTGAATACTTGTGCAAAGCTACCTAGAAAGGAGCTTGCACAAACACCTTTAATGATGGCGGTGGTCAGGTTCAGTCCCCTTGACACAGGAGTTTGATCCATCCCATCTAAATATCTCCTTACAGCTGTTGGTCCATTTCCTTTTTTTCTTTCTTAGTGTTGATGGATAACATGTGGTATAACCTTCTTCGAAATAAATCTTATTACTGGATGTAGAACAAAGTGGGCGCCCTTGGATCTAACAGATCTGGAGAGGAATCTGGTGCTTATCACTTGCCTGCTTTTGGTGACTTGATTTCTCTGAACCTAAATTCTTCCTTTGTGAAATAAGGTTGATAATCCTTCCCTTGCATTTTTAACCAAAGTATCCTCATAAATACTAAAGATATGATATCTTAAATAATTAAGAAAAGATAGTAAAGAGTAGAGCATGGGTCATTGTACTTATAACGATATAGTGAAGAAGTGAAGAGTTTAAATATCCCTGTTATAGCCTTTCCTTTCCTGTGTTCTAATACAGCTGTCTTCAGCGCCCCAGCAGTCCACTGAGGCTGTGCTGCTGTTGATTTCCTCAGGCCCTTTCCTCTATGGTTGTTTATAACCTTAACCATTGAATCACAGTCTTTGGTCTCAGAAGTCAGTCATTCTGAGTGGGTAGAGTGCTGTGTGATGTCATATCTGGCCCATGCGCCTGTTCCCTCACCACACATGGGTCCCACCCTTCCTTCTCAAGGCTGCTCAGTACACAGCTCTTGGCACTTAGTGAGTGCTCAATAAATTTAGTTGCTTTTCCTCTGCCTCTTGATCTCATATAGGAACATCCAACTTTGGGGAGGCTATCACAGAAGTTTAAATCACACGGACAACTAGGCTTTCATTTTAATAAGTCAAAAATGCTTATGGGATGAATGAGTTTCTAAATTAATGCAAAATTAATTAACTGCATGTGTATTATAAAAAAGGTGGGTTCTAGCCCTGGCCCGCCATTCCAGCAGAGCCTCACAATAACCCTGAGGATCCCCCACACCATGAGGGCCACCATTTTCAACTTATGGACTCCACAGCTCATCAGAGCTCCACCCAGCAGAAAAGCTGATCTTTCCCCATTCATGAATACATGCACGAGATGAGAGGCTACTACAAAAGTATCCTACCCTCACGGCAGAGCCTGAGAAGCTACCCATGTCCTATTTGATATGCCAACAACCAGTAACCAGTAACAAGAACCAGTATTCCCATGACCTGAAGGTCATGGGAATGAACATGAAGAGGTTTGAGGCTCTTCATGTTCCTGGAGCGAGCAGTTGCCCTTGGGCTACACTAGCATGTGACAGGGCATATGGAGATGTTACTGGTGCCTGCTCGAGCAAATCGATGAACAACGGGAAGACAAGTGACAAGTGAAGTAATGTATATTATAGCATTTGGAAATATTTGTAATGAAAGTAACTGATGGAGGTACGGTTTAGTATTTTGTTTTACAAGACTGCCTTCTGCCAACATTGTTTGAATTTTGTCAGCTTCTTCTCTACGCCCCTGAAAAAAGATCAGAAGGAAGACCCTCAGATTTTTCTTCACACTCCTAGAAAGGAAACTGAAGAGAGAAAGGAAACTTTTGGTAATCTTAGTTTTAAAACTTAAAAGTTCCTTTCTTGCCTTTTTCTTTATTAGAGAAAAGAAAGAAAAAAGACTCCATTTCTTTCTCCCTTTTTTCCTTTACCTCAAATTCCAGGAAGTATTCTAGTCTTTCTTTTTAACTGAGATAATCTTAGATTCACATGCAGTCGTAAGATATGGTTCCAAAAAGATCACATGCTTTGTTGACCAGCTGCCCTCAATGGTGACACTTTATAAAATACTTTGTAGTGCCAGCTGGGTTAGTGACATGGTACAGGACACCTGCCATAGTCACGTGCTCATATGCATATGTGCGTATGTACTAACCTCTATACAGTTTCACCACCCGTGTGGATTATGTGTCCTCTACCAGAATTCTTCTCCTTTTAAAGATTGTGTTTGTTTGTTTGTTTGTTTGTTTATTTATTTATTTGCTTTTTTGGGTCATACCGGCGATGCTCAGGGCTACTCCTGGCTCTGCACTCAGGAATTACTCCTGGTGGTGCTCAGGGGACCATATGGGACACCGGGGATCGAACTTGGGCTGGCATGGGCCGGCCGCATGCAAGGCAAACGCCCTACCCTCTGGGCTATCGCTCCAGCCCCAAGATTATGTTTATTGAGAAGTCTGGGCACATTAGTGATGGCAGATGTGAACATGTATCTTCTTTTCATACACGAGAATTTTTCATGACTAGGAGGCTGGGGAAGTGAACACCAGGTTGCTAGTCCCTATTGTGCTTCTTTCACGTTCCCTCAGAGCTGCGAACCCAGTCAAAGACAGGTGGATTTGGCATACAGCTAACTCCTTGCCTGAAGTAACTGGGGCTTTTGTAGTGTTAAGCGTTCTGCCAATTTAAAAGGCCAGGAAGCAAAGCATTGGCCTAGGAGTGTTAACACACCTGCATTTCCTAAGACCATGTACAATAGGCTGATTTGAGTACATGTTTGCTCTTCTGGGATATATTGAAACCTGTCTCTCGAGTCCTGAGGTCATGAGTAAATATTGCCTCACCCACCTCTAGATATTCATTTCACACATATTTTAAATGTCCGTATGGACAGATATTCATTGAGGAAATGTATTCATTGTTGTTTGGCTATCTGGCCCAGTCTCTAAAAGGAATCATAGTGAAACCCTGTTATCTTGATACCTTTAGGAAAATCCACGTTTAGGAATGTTACCATAGCATTAAACTCACTGATGAAAACTAATTGCAACTATACATACCACACACACACAATCAAAGTTGTACTGAGGAAAAAATGCATGGCAGATGGCCAAGTTTACTCGGTAGCTAAATATGCCTGAGAAAAACTGGATTTGCAATTAGTTTAAACTGGAAATTCTATAATTTGAGAATGATGAAGACCTATTCCACTACCTCCTGGTGCGCCAGTTTTCATCTGATCACCAGAATTTGTAATGATGACGGCATTTTAGCATAGCAACTGATGAGCCAAAGGCTGTAAATTGGATCACTTGAGGATCCTTTCCAAGTCTGTTAGTATATTTGTTGCCCGTGTTCTATTGGTTCCTAAATCACTGCTAACACAGGACGTTTAAAGCACTTCTAACTGATACATTTCCTATTGACACTTAAAGATTCATGCCACTTAAACAGTGGCATTCTTTTATTTTAATGGCAATAGTTATCATAGTGATTAGACCTTTTGAATAAGCTGGAAGAAAATTTTTAACTCCTAGAAAGTGAAGTCAGAACTGTATATTTAAAAAATAAATTTAGAAGAATGCTAATACAGGCCCCTAATAGCACAAACTTTTGGGAATCTTTGTTCTAAAGAAATGTAGTTGAACTGCAGGTTGGTCTTGGAAATGACAAATGCAAGTTCTCAGCTTTGCTTCCTACTGCAGACAGGGCGTAGAGGTCTTGTCTCAGCAGTGCCAACCTGGTGCCTCGAAAAGTAGGAACATATACTAGATTTATTTAATGCTTGATCTGCCCACCAGAACTATAGTATGAGTTAGAGGTCCTGCATTGTAATTTTTATTATGCAGGTGACAAAATGAAAATTGAGAAGGATAAAGTATCCAGCTCAAAGTTTCACAACCTCTTACTGTTAGAATATTTAGGACAAGAATGAGGTTTCCAGGGCCAGAGTAATAGTACAGTAAGTAGGCCATTTGCCTTGCATGCAGCAGACCCAGGTTTGACCCCCCCAGCACCAAAATATGATCCCCTGAGCCTTGCCAGGAGTGATCCCTGAGTGCAGCGTCAAGAGTAAGCCCTGCTCATAGCTGGGTGTCTCCCTCACCTCCAATGTAAGAGGTTTTCTGAAGCCTTTCAGGTTTTCTTGGATTTTCTAGGAAGTAATTTCCTATTAGCTCATCGTTCTCTACTTGCAATAAAAAGTTATTTTTAAGTTTTGTTAAAAATAACTTTTCGTTCTCTACTTGCAATGTTGACCACAGTTCTTCTGATGAACCACTGTCCTCAGCTAAACGAACATAGGATTTGTTTATTAACTTTCTAGGACAGCATAAGGAAATTCTGCTTGCCTGATTGTCTTAATACCTCAGAAGCGTTTATTCCCAGTTCTGGAAACCAGGCCTAGACTCTCTTAGAAGGCTTTAATGGCAAATGTCTCCTATTCTTTTCCCCTGCATATGATGCTACTGGTAATCCTTGAAGCTCTGACTTTTAGATGTCTTGCTTCAGCATTTCTCTCTGCCATCACATGATACAGGACCCATGTGTCTCATTTCTGTGCCTTTTTTCTTCTTATACAGAGATCAGTCATCTTCAATTTGGGCCCACCCTAACCATCTCATCTTAATTTGACCTCATCTGCAAAGACCCTATTTTCCAAATAAGATTTCATTCACAGATTTACAGTGGGTTAGGATTTCAGTTTTGCTTGGGGGTTGGGGAGGGAAGCACAGTTTAAACCATAGCCAGTTTCTAGAGTCAGACTCTTGTAGGAGCGGTAGGTTATTTGCAATGTGAAACTTCAGTGCATTTCATTTAGTGTAAAACATCACATCCAACATTTGTACTGTAATGGTTACACATTGGAAAGATATAAAGGCTGTTTTGAGTGTGCTTCTTGTGTTAATTTCTTGCTTGGAAACCATTTGCTGGACCCAGTTTATTTAAACGAGAGCTTGATTAGACTTGAAAAATCCTAATGTTCGTTTTCATTTTAGCCTGAAAACTTATGAATATTTACAGAAATGAAAATTGTCACAGCACATACCAGCATTGCATTTGTTTCTCATTTTGATATATGGTTTGCTATCAGATATTTGTTTGCATTTGTTATACCTCTAGCTCAGAAACCAAGCAAATGAACTTAAAAAATATTTTTATGGGGGGTTAATGATATAGCTCAAAGGCCTGGCATGAATGTGTGGCATTCTTGAGACCTGGGTTTAATCTTCAGCACCACGTGTCTGTCAGCCCAGCTGTTCTTGGTGTAGCCCAGGTAACCCCCGGCATTAAAGGGTGTGAGAAGCACCGGACTGAACATTGAACCCACCTAGACACACAGTCAGTCAGGAGTGGCTGCCCTTGAAGTTCCCTGAGCACTTGGGAGAACCAAGTATGTGTATCTTCTTTTCAAGAGTAGTTTAGAATAAAATGTCCACTATACAATATTTAATCTCGTGCATACAATTTCTAAATTTAAAAAAGTTTGAAGAAAGCTTACCTACTCAGTACGTAATCATAACCAAGCATATTTCCCTAAATACCACTAGTTGATTAGAATAATTTCGGCATATAAATTATTTTTCCAACCTCACTTTCTATAATATCACTTTAATCAATTTGAGATGAAATGTTCATAAAACCCTAAGTTGTACCTTTTAGAATTCTTTTTTTAGGCCAAGTAATATTGGTACTGTGTCTTCTAATAACTTTTATATATTTGATTCCAGATTCCATTTAATGTCTATTAGCTTCACATACACCTCTTTGCACAAGGTAGTCCCTATTGCCTATAGTCTTACAGACTGAGGAGAGCAATATTTCCCTTCTGTCATTTTGATAATTGCGTCCTCTGAGCTCAGTGGTGGCCTGTTAACTAACATGAATACCCTGGGCTTACAAAATCACCTCACATTTCCATATAGTGGAACTGTGAGAGTTTTCTCTAATGGTGCTTTAGCAATAATGATGAAGGTACAGGCATTTCCTGAGGATTAATGACCAGCTGGGAGGAACCAGTGGCCCTTAGCTCTGCCTCCAACCAGCCATTAATTCCAAGGAAATGTCTTTTGCTGAGGTCGTTATTGCTATTATAAGTTTGAAATGGAAAACATAATAGGCTTATGAGTTATTCTTATGGGTTGATACAATTTCCGATGGTTTGTACTAATAATATAGAATGAATGTGTTTCATAGAGTAGTAAGTCATGTTGTTTGAATGTTTCTTTAGTATCTATATCTATTATGATGAATTCTGCAGTCCTCTACCTTTATATTAAAAAAAGAAAATTTGTATATACATATGTATAGATATATTTGGTTCTGTGGTTCTTAGGCTGGCTCAGGGCTTGAAGGTGTCATTGTAACATTTGGAAGTACCCATTTCTGTTACTAGCTATAAATAATATTCAGTTTTCACGTGGTTTGAAGGGAAAAATACTTATTTTTTATAATACTTTTTCTGTTATAGTAACATATTGCAAGAATTTTTTAAATTTCATAATAAATTTGTGGTGCTGCTTTGATCGTTCTGTCATTTAAGCTAACTTTACCATTTATGTAGTGTTCTTACCATTACATATTGAATCCACAAGAAAGTAGCGCACAGCTTCTCAACATTAAGTTTTGTAATAATGGGGGGCCAGAGTGATAGCAAAGTGGGGAGGGCATTTGCCTTGCACGTGGCTGACCGGGTTCAATCCCTGGCATCCCATATGGTCCCCTGAGCACAGCCAGGAGTAATTCCTGAGTGCAGAGCCAGGAGTAACCCCTGAGCAACGTCAAGTGTGACCCAAAAAAAAAAATGTTTTGTAATAATGGGCAACCCTTAATGCAAAACACACATTAACACTAATAAAACACGAAGCCAGTGTGGCAAGATCTGTTGCCCACTTTGCTTCTTTGTGATCCTTTTAAATGAAAATCTAGATCTTCTTGTATGTCTCCTTTTTCTCTTAGTTTTGTTTGGCCTATTACCTTATTTTTATCTAAAATAGACTTAACATGAGCTGTTCTTAATAGTCATCAAAAGGAAAATGTTGATAATCATGGAATATTGCCATCCTTGATCATGTGAAGAAATGTGGATAGTATCATTCAGGCATGATCCCGGTGGACAATTTTGATCTGTATCATCAGTTAGTGACTCCGTGTTTATGAAGCATTTGATAAAGGCAGCCTCAGTGGGGGGCTTTGGAATATGATGAGACATGGATATCTATTTAAAGAAAGAAAAAATCAAGCCAATAAATCTTGTGCAAGATGGCCCTTAATTTGTTCCATTTCTTTCTCTTTTTGACCTGAATTCCATGCAAACTCTGAGTAGTTGTTCGTGTTGGAAAACTCATCTGCAATTGGGTGCTTTTGGGCGTGTTTTCTCAAAGTTCTTCTGTCTCCCCAGCCTGCTTCTCTCTTCCCTCTCCTGTTTTTGATCTACGAAAGGCTGAGGTGTTTCTTTGCCTCTTAGATCTAGCCTCTGCTTTTTCTATTTGGGTGGAAGTTTCTGGAATCTCCCTGTTTTTTTTTTTTTCCTGGAGTTTCACTGCCTGGTAGAAAGTCCTGAAGGGAGAAATATTTTGTTTTTGTACCCTCCATTATGGCTAGTATGTGGCCACTCGTCACTCATTGCTGCTTGAACACTTGAAAAGGTCTATTGCATTTGAGGTACTAAATACTGACTTCATTTTATTTTAATTAAATTTAAATTAAATTACTTTGTGGGGCTTGTGGTGATGATCTTGGACAACACCATTCTTGAGTCACTTGGGATCTCTGATGTCTCTGCCTTTTCTCTCTGTCTGTGGTCTCTGTGTTCCGAGCACATCTTCACTGCTCTTGCTCCTGGAGAAGACTAAGTACCCTGTTCAGTTTTTTGTTATCTTCTACTGCTGGTCCCTTACCCAATTCAGTAGAGCAAAAATAGCTCTTATCTACAAGGCACTGGACTAGAGAAGAGCACAAAGAAAAAGAAAACTTATTCCTTGTCTGCAACGAACTTATAAAATAGAAATAATCAGGGTTTCATGTGTCTTTGAGCCTGCAATTTATATGTTTGAGCCTGATTCTATAGTGGCTTTGAGGAAACCAGATGTAAATTCTCCTGAGCTGATTGCTTTGAGAGGGGAGCTGTTGTTTTATATACATGTGTGTGTGTGTGTATATATATATATATATATATATATATATATATATATATATATATATATATATATATATAAAATCATCATCATCGCTTGACATCCCATTATTCATCGATTTGCTCGAGTGGGCGCCAGTAACATTTTCATTTGACCCTATCACGTGCCAGTGTAGCCCAATGGTATCTGGTTGCTTTAGGAATACGAAGAGCCTCAAACCGTTCATTCAGGGTCTTGACGAAGAAGTCTGACCATCTTGTAGGTGGGCGGACATGTGATCTTTGACATCCCGTGGGATCCAGTTGGTAACATCTCTAGTCCAGCGGTCGTCTCCAGAGGACATCACATGATGTCCTTGAGAACATCATGTGACAATTAGAATGGGAAGGAATGGGAGTGAAGATAGACGGTCAGCAACTACACCACCTCCACTTCGCTGATGACATCGTTCTAATAACACCAAACATTAGCCAAGAAGCACAAATGCTTGCTGACTTTGACCGAGAATGTGGAAAGATAGGGCTACAGCTGAATCTCAACAAAACTATGTTCATGAGAAATGAATTAGTTCCAGAGGCCCCATTCACTAATATATATAATATTATATATGCAATATATAACATATTATATAATATATAATATATACTATAGTATATATTATATATAGTATATATAGTATATATAATATATACTATAATATATATAGTTTATATAATATATTTGAAAATGTCTATTTCTTTATCTCTCTTGAACTATCTAGTTGCATATAGTATTTTCAGATTTTATTGATCTTGGATAACTGAAACTTTAGAATTATTACCTTTGAAATCTTTATTTAAAAAAACATTTCCACATATTAGGCCTTTACTTACTGTGCTCTGAGGATTGACTGTTGCCCTTTATCACTGGGATTTAATATTTAGATGTAAGTATAAGTGGCATTAGCACTACTGCTATATTTAGTGAGTCATAAAAGAGACTGATAACCAGATGTTGGAAAAATACCTTTACTGATAAAAATATGTAGAAAATTTTCTGTTGTTATTTCAACAACAGAGTCTACAATGGACTGCTAAGCATCGTATTAACAACACCATAGTTCCACTAGCTTCTTGCGAGGCTCTGCTGGGGTGCCGGACCAGGGCTAGAAACCGCCATCCCTCCCGGGCACCTCTTGATCAGCTGGGCACAGGGAGTGACAGTAGCAACTCTGTCCCATGTATGTAAGAGGACCCCCACACCATGAGGGCCGCCATTTTCCACATCCGGACTCTTCTCTCGTTAGAGCTCCACCCAGCAGAAGAGCTGATCACAGCTGGGCTCGTCACAGACCCACCCTGCAGCAGTCTTTTTCAAATCCAGCCCAGGTACACTGATCCAGAGTGTATGCTCTGCCCCACATACATGGTGCAGAGCTGCTACTGGCTCTCCCTGTGCCCAGCTGATCACGAGGTGCCCAGGAGGGATGGCGGGTTTTAGCCCTGGCCAGCCACCCCAATAGAGCGTCGCAAGAAGCTAGAGGAACCTCCACATCATGAGGGCTGCCATTTTCCACATCAGGACTTCCCTCTTGTCAGAGCTCCACCCAACAGAAGAGCAGATCACAGCCCAGCTCATCAATAAATGCTCGAGATTAGAGATGACTACAAGAGTATCCCACCCGCACACAGAGCCTGGCAAACTATCCATGTCGTATTTGATATGCCAAATACCAGTAACAATTATAGACCTCATTCCCATGACCTGATGGAATGGTTTGAGGTTCTTTATGTTCCTGGAGCAAGCAGATGCCCTTGGGCTACACTAGTATGTGACAGGATGTATGTAGATGTTACTGGTGCCCACTCAAACAAATCAATGAACAATGGGAATACAAGTGATAGTTCCACATTATTCATCATAACTTCCCATATTTCTGTGCAGCTGGAAGGAATCGCATCCATTTAGGGGAGTTTCATTGTGGTAAAAGCCCATGTGTCTATGATTTATTTAAAAATTTATAGAAATAAGATTTGCTGAGCTGATTGGAATAAACAAAAAAGTTCCCTATGGCAAAACTTGCATATAAATTTATCTCTTATTTTTCAATCATTTTTCTTTGTATGTGAACTACCCAAGTTCACTGTATCACTGTCTTCCTGTTAATTTCCCCTTCCCTAAAATGCTGTATTGGCAATTTCATCATCTCTTTTAGCTCACACCAACTTTTCTATTGTTTCTCTCTCTCTCTTCTCTGTTTTTCTCTCCTTCCCTATAAATACATATTTAAGTTAAGTACCTTATAGGTCCCTGGTAAACAAAATGCCAAATCATAACAATAAAGGAATATTGTAACCATTTTCTGAATATATTATATATTATACATGTATAATATATTTCATATATAATAAATATATTTCATATATACATCAAATATATTATATATAATATAGTATATATTATATAATGTATATTACACATGATTTATAAAATATACATATTGTATATTTATGTATAGTATATGTTACATTGTTTTCTGAATGTGATACTTAATATATAGCATAGTTTTTGAAAGAAATCAATTTCTGCATGGGCATGTTCCTAATTTCACAATGTGACTTTAGATTTTTAAATGATGATAATAAAAGAATAAGAATAGAACTTGTTCATGTTTTCCCAGTCTTTCAGCAAACACACACACACACATACACACAAACTATACAACTCCAACCCACAGAAATGACTGTTTGTCTACTGTCTTTTACTTTCCACCACCATGACTACTCATAAGCTTAAATGTGTTTTAATTTTAACTAATACACAGAAGTTGCAGTATTGGGGGTGGGGGGATGTAATGCTTCAGAAAGTGTATTTAAAATACAGTTTTTGAATAATTTTTGACTGTATAAAATGAAGTCAATTATTGACTGGTACTCTTTAAAGTGTTAATGCAGGGTGCTGGAGCCATAGCACAGCAGGTAGGCATTTTGCGTTGGACGCCAGCCAACCTGGGTTCAATCCCCAGCATCCCATATTGTCCCCTGAGCATTTCCAGAAGTAATTCCTGAGTGCAGAGCCAGGAGTAACCCCTGAGCATCGCCGGGTGTGACCCAAAAAGCAAAAATAAGTAAATGAATAAATAAATAAATAATAAAGTGTGGATGTGAATATTGAGAAGAGACGGCATGGGTCATTTGAAGGCTGGCCACATCCTGATTAAGAGAAACACCAGGAAGGAGAATCTTAGGTGTAGAGGTCCAAGTTGAGATGAAGTGCTCCCACTCTTAATGATAGATGGTGTTTAAGAGAGGAAACTGAGCAACAGGTAAACCCATGGTGGTAGTTGAGGCCATGGTGGTGGTGGTGCTGGTTTGTGTAAAGATTTCAAGAAAATGTGGGGAAAGGACACAGAATGTATGGAAAGGGAATCTGGAAACCATTATACTTAAGAGATACAATTGGTTGTCACCTAACCTGTTTGGTTTTCATCTGCCATTGACAGTGTGTGGATTACTAGCCATCACCACATCCTCCCTGGTAGTCCTACCTCATACACAGTCTGTGTGTGGTTCTCTTACTGCCTCTTAAGCCACACTTGAAAATTGTTATGACTGATCTCTCCATGAACTCACTAGACTAACTCACCTTTGAGGCACATCACGCATAGCAGAAATACTTCCTGGAAATGCTTGTCACACTCTCAGAGATCAAAGGGATGAACTAAGGAGAATTTCTGTCCCAGATTAGTATATCCTAGTAACTTTTCATTTTCCACTTGGAAGCATTTGTATAATTCAATTCAGTAAACCTGTTGGTTTACTGAAACTGTTTCAACAAATAGAAGAAGTCCTATTCTCAGCAGTTGGCTGTTTCTCAAGATATGAAAATCTATAGAGAAGAGTGAAATGTCACCCATGTGTATAAAGTAACAGCCTTGGTTTCACAGATTAGATTTCAAAAGAAAAATCAGGACTATATCTGTTGTGTGGTTCAGAGAAAGAGAACCTGAGTTCTAATTTGTGATTCATTCATCACAAGAGTTGAGAGTAGCAGGCTCTGGCCCAGCTGTCTCTGGGATCTGCTGTGTGTTCAAGATTTGCCTTCAAGCTGCTGTGTTGTGACCTCCCTATAGGACAGACGGTATCGCGAAGTTTTCATGCCTTTCAGAGGATGTGGTACACCTAGGTAGCCTGACTCAACACAGAACTGACACTTGCCCCCACTTTTGGCCCAGCTGTTCTAGTCATCCAAAGAAAGCTAATTACAGAAAACAAAAAAAGTTTAACTTCCCCAGGTAGACAATGGGATATGAGCATTATTTCTGAACTGAGGCTCTGCCATATTTATTAGTATTAACAATTCATACCTAGTAAACCTTTGTGACCACACTTAGGTTCTAGCAGCATGTGGGAGGTGGCAGTAGTAGCTTCCGATGAGCACCGCAGATAGGAGTCTTGCACCGCTCCTGCAATCCCCCTGGTCACTAAGTCAGACCTGATTTCATGCTAACATCTGCAACCTGCTGCCCACGTCTAGTCTTTGTGGACTCCAGGATTCCTACTTCCACGTACCCTTCTAGAGGGGTGGTAAGTGCTTTGCAGAAGACAAAGTTAAATTTGGGTGTAAAAAATTTTCTGGACTGTCATAACATAGCCAGGATGATAATTTTTCTGATTTTGTTTTGGGGTCAAACCTTGGGGTCAAACCTTGACCTGAGCAAGCTCAGGCCTTGCTCCTTGTCATGTGCTCAGGGATCAGTCTTGGTAAAGCTCCGGGGACCATATGTAGTGTGCTTGGGTCAGCTATGTGCAAGGCAAGTACCTCAACTGCAGTACTATTTGGCTCCAAGGATGAAAAATTTTTAATCACTTACCAATTTAATTGAGTACTGTTATAAAGACAGGATACTGCCTGACACATAATTATGATTATTAGGGTAATAATGCATTTTCTTACACCATTTCAAAATCTGTTATATTGCTAACTCCATTGTTGATCCCTTGTGTAGGTAGCACAAGGTAGAAACTGCCAGAGTTACTATTATTGTAGTTATGTTGTTATGTTGTTAAACAATCATAATACTACTATGATTGTTTTAAATACTGGTAACTATATTTAGCACATTAGAAATGGGTTAAATTCATATTAACTTAATTGAGTTTAGAAATACTTGAATCCTTCCTTCAGTTTTTTTGGGCATATTAATATTTTTGTTTTATTTCATGAAGATGGATGTTTTATTCTGTAATTTTCCGTAAAAATGAAAGCAACATTTTAAATTTGTACACAAAACAGTAGCTTTTATTAGATTAATAACATGCAGATAATACTTTTTATTCAATTTAAGCCTGAGTCAGATCTTATAATGTACAGTGTTTTCAAATTAGAAATGGTGTGAAAATCCCTGGAGTCATGATTTCCCATTTCTTCAGCATCAGTATGGAAAGACACATTCTAAGCATGTTTGCCCCCATTTATTTTCCCTAACATGCCACTATAGTTAATGGCTAAAAATGGTGGACATTTGTGAATTCAGACCAAATCTACAATTAAATTCACTACAAGAGTATGCTACCCGCACGGCAGAGCCTGGCAAGCTACTCGTGTTGTATTTGATATGCCAAATACCAGTGACAATTCTAGACCTCATTCCCATGACCTGATGAATGGTTTGAGGCTCTTTATGTTCCTGGAGCAAGCAGGTGCCCTTGTGCTCTACTTGCATGAGACAGGACATATGGAGATGTTACTGGTGCCCGCTCGAGCAAATCGATGATGAACGGGAAGACAGTGAGACAGTGACAGTGATAAGGAAGGTGGGTCTCTATTGGAAAGCAAAACAATTCACACACAGTAAAGAGGGGAAATGGTGAGAATGCCCTGAGGAGACGTGCAGTCACTCACATAGCGATCAGCTCCACACTGCACACTATGCATGTGTTGGTGGATCTTTCAAGGAGATCCCTGATCTCTTGATTCTAGAGAAGAATTAGGAATTATGAACAGTTGCTAGTTGCTACAAAATAAAGATTCCAAAAGTGAGAAGTGCTAAGTTAATATCATGATTAACACTGATTTAGGAGAGTTAAACAGTCTAGGCGGACATCAAAGAGGAGGTACTGTGTGAATTTAGAGCACTGAGAGACAAGGTGGAACCAGCCTTGTTACTGGCAGTTCTGCTGGCCGGCATCACAACAGATGCAGCTGAATTACGAAGGCCCAACTTTGTTTTTTCATCCTCTAGGTAATTTATTCCCTTAATAAAAATGTGGCTAGACAGAATACCAGAGGTGTTCTGTCTAGACACAAGACGCAAATGCCATCATTTTGCACTCTCTTATCCCTATGTACTCTGTGTGTACAACTTTTCCTATTGCTCAGGGAACCATATATATTGTGGTCTCCACAAAGACAATGGGATATGAAAATTCCCACTGGCACACTTCATTTCTAGTGTGCAATTCCTTTCTTTTACTTTACAGCAGTCTCTCTTCTCTTTTTTTCCTCCTCTCTGGTATTTCCTGAGCAATACTCTTCTTGCTTTCAGAAAAAGCAGCAATTGAAAGGTGAGAGTTCATCACATCTCTTCTTGTGATACCTGTGTGTCTGCCTCTCTCATCTTAAAATACACATTTTTGAGTAAAGAACATAAGATCATGAGTTTTTGAGTAAAGAACATAAGATCCATTAGTTGTGGGTTGAATTACAGGCCACACCACTCTGTGAAAATAGATGCTACAGGCACCTGTTTATGTGTCCTTGTTCTCTCTCTCTCTCTCTCTCTCTCTCTCTTACTGCACAAATTTAAGATGACAAACATAGCAGTCATTAATAAAGTGATCATTAATGAGGCAGGCATTTCTTTTCAGAAGCACTGAGTTTGGTGTGGTTTGGGGGCCGTGGGGGTGGAGTTTGCTGAGATGTAACCAGCTTGCATCAGCATCACTTGGTATTTTGCTCTCTTACTCTGCTGAGTGAAATTGTTGCTGCTTACCTATAGAAATCTGCACATGCATGAGTGAGAGAGAGAGAGAGAGAGAGAGAGAGAGATTTGGAAGATGGATAGACGGATGGATGGATTGATGGGTGGATGAATGATGAAAATACTGAGTTAGGAAAAGTAAATTCTGGTTTTCTGGTTTTTAAAAACTCCAGAAGAACTAAGGGATCAGAAGTCAGAGTTTTTGAGTAAAGAACATAAGATCCATTAGTTGTGGGTTGAATTACAGGCCACACCACTCTGTGAAAATAGATGTTACAGGCACCTGTTTATGTGTCCTTGTTCTCTCTCTCTCTCTCTCTCTCTCTCTCTCTCTCTCTCTCTCTCTCTGTCTCTCTTACTTGTCACTTGTCTTTCCATTGTTCATTGATTTGCTCGAGTGGGCACCAGTAATGTCTCCATTCGTTTGGAATGAGGTCCATTATTGTTACTGTTTTGGTATATTGAATACATCACGGGTAGCTTGCCAGGCTCTGCCGTGGCTCTGGGTTCATCCCAGGGGGCCCAGTCTTTTTTCTATATCAGACCATCAACCATCCAGGGCCCACAGGGGCAGAGCCCTGGGGGGTGTAGACAAGCATGTCTCCTGTCTGCCACTTGCTGGTGAAGTCTGGCACCACAGCCACACCTGCAACACCTCAAGGCCTTTCTGCTAACTTGGGCTCTGATTATAGCCAACAGGAGTTATGTAAGAGGGAGCCATGTGCCCTGTATTTATGATATGTACCAGTCTAGGTCACTGATATTCTGAATTTTCTTTTACCTTTTGCTCTGTGAAGACTATCTTTTCTTTGGGATACAAAAGCAGCAAGAAAATCTGGAGTCCTTAGAAGGAGAATCTCTAGGAACTGAAGAGAACCAGGAGCAAACATTTGGAACCGTACCTAGGCAGCAAGAGCCAGCACTGCCTGGCCTGGCCTCTCTTCTTGGTGTTTATTAAAGCCACGGGACTGATTACTGTGGGGGAAAAAAAAACAGAGGAAAAAGGAGACAAACCCCACCCTCATGATACTGACAAATTATTTGGACAGAGCACAGAAGAATCAACTCAACCACACTCTGCCAAGTTCACTTGATGTCAAAGCGGAGGATGTGTCTTGTGGGGAAATCAGGGTTGAGGCCAGAGAGATGGATCAGTGGCTCCTGTAAGGCTGCCCGCAGAAGAGTTACAGTGGAGTTTTGAAGGAAGTGAGGGGAAGATTGAATTCATGTACACAATGTTTCTCACTTGAACAAAACTGGACACACCTGGAGGGCAGGGAAGTGGCCTCTCTTTCTTATGCTTTCCCAGAAATCTCTTGTTACTCTGTAGAAGTATTTATAAAGAACTTGGCTGCCTGAACTCAATGTATCATGACGCTAAGTTGGTGAAATATTGGCTCTCCATTCTGCCAAAGGCCACACCACACTGTGGAAATAGATGTTACAGACACCTGATTACCTGTCCTTGTTCTCTCTCTCTCTCTCTCTCTCTCTCTCTCTCTCTCCATTCCTCCCCACTCCTCTCTTTCTCTCTCCTTCCTCTCTCACCCCCATCCCTCCTCATGAGCTCAGAAATACTCTCTGAGAAGGAACAAATATACTCTAACCTTCTTCTGCAGCTGGCCCCTCTGAAAGGAGCAAATTTGTTGAATGCCCCTGGAAACGTAAGGATCTCTTGTGACAGTAAGGGCTCAAGAGAACACCGTGGTTAAATTGCTGAGTTCTTTATAGGTCTGAAGCCTTTTTTCACTTTCAGTGCAGATAAGTGCCTGATCTTAGAGTCTCGTGTTTCTGACTTCTTTGTTCTGGCTTCTCCAATCCCCCGAAATGCCATTTTCATTTGTTTTTTTTTTTTAAGTTGAGAACATGTCAAAGAGCTTCTCTGAGTGGTAGGTGTTTTTACAGAGCACATGAAGAATGAAAACTAAATATCATCTTGGAAGCAGTCCACCGTTCAGGGAGGGCTTGGATTACTTTACAATCTTGCTTGGCTGTCTGAACCTGAAATGGGAAGAGGAGAACTGAGGCAATGAGTCACCTCATGTAAGCCTAAAGCACCTTGAACAGGAAGAATAATTGAGGAAAGGTCTTTTTGCGCCTAGTTTTCTCCATGACTCATTCAACTCCGTATATCTTAAAGAATGGTTTTTGGTCTGGTGATATGGCAGGAAAGTGTAGGAAGAATCAGTTTTGCCGTTCTCACTTAACTCTCTTACCTATCTCTTCATTTGAATGGATGGGAAGGCTCACTTCAGTTGTAATGAGTTATCTTCCAGGCAATTAGTGATCTTTATTCGTTATTCCTGAGAGAACAATAGAATCATGGCATTTTGAAGTGAAAGTTGTTCAGTTTCACTCAAAATCAAATAGTACACCCTATCATTTTATAACTACTAGTTATATTCCTGACAACCAGCATATGGCATAAAATTGAGCCTAGTGGATGACCACTTATTTCTTACATGCTCTACTTTAAGAGATTGGCAATTGTAATCTGCTGTTCCTCTTTGATCCATGAAGCAGAAACTTTTGTAAAACCTTCAGTTGATGGATTGGTTAGCTAAAAGGAGTTTTTGAAACTATTTTCTAAGTACTCTGCTCACTCAATTCAATAACAATAAACTGATCATTTATTGTTATTAAATAAATGGATTCGTTTCTGTGGTGTGTTCCCAGGACTAATTTAGTTTGGGTAAAGGCCATTTGAAATAAGGTCATCATCATTTACATGTATAAAACAAGACCTAAGAAGGAGGGCCTGAGTGATATTACAGTGGATAGCGCATTTGCTTTGCACATGACTAATCCAAGAATCGCCAGCATTGGATATGGTCCTCCGAGCCTACCAGCAGTGATCTGGAGTGCAGAGCCAAGAGTTGGCCCAAAGCACTACAGAGTATGGCCCAAAACAAAGAGACAAATCTCAGAAGTAATATGGTGAATCCAGAGCTACGCAGAAAGATGATGCCAATAACTAGGGAAATAAAACACAACATTTGTATTCAGGGAACCAGCTTAGTGGGTCCCTTTTCATAGCCCTTAAACTATATTTGGTAAATTGAAAAAGTCTAATCTGACATCATGGTCTACACTCCACTTTTTGCAGTCTACTACGGTCATTAGAGAAGTCAGAAAGTGATCACTGTATCACTGTCTTCCCATTCATCATCGATTGGCTCGAGCGGGCACCAGTAACATCTCCATATGTCCTGACTCATGCTAGTGGAGCCCAAGGGCATCTGCTTGCTCCAGGAACATAAAGAGCCTCAAACCATTCCATCAGGTCATGGGAATGAGGTCTATAATTGTTACTGGTATTTGGCATATCAAATACATGAGAGGCTTGCCAGGCTCTGCCATGCGGGTGGCATACTCTTGTAGTCACCTCTATTTTTTTTTTTTGGGTCACACCCAGCGATGCTCAGGGGTTTTCTCCTGGCTCTGCATTCAGGAATTACTCCTGGCGGTGCTCGGGAGACCATATGGGATGCCGGGGATCGAACCGGGCCAGCACAGGCCAGCCGCGTGCAAGGCAAACGCCCTACCCGCTGGGCTATCGCTCCGGCCCCATACTTGCACACATAGAGCACACACATACGTGTGTGCTAACAGCCCCACACATGCCTGTACACACAGCTTCACACACAGTGAGCAGTCAAGACCTGTACACACGTGCATGCTACATATGAACATGCTATCTGCACACACGTGGGTGCATTTACACCAGACACAAGCACGTACATGCACACACCCAGACACATGTGAGCATGCATATAAACACGCTCACATGTGTATAACAGAGAGTGATACTGACAGGAAAACCCACTGGAGTCCTAGTGAACTCTCTTCCTGTTCTGGTGCTTCCTCCCCACAAAATGAGCTAAAGATTGCTGCTCTGTTTACGTGTTTCAGAAAAATATCTCCAAGGAAGACAGTTCATGCTTCATTCCATTATTGTATTATTTCATTACTTGGATAATAATAATGTGGCACTAAGCTCTTCTTAATATTAATAATCAATACTTATTCATTGCCTATAATACATTAGTCTAGAATAGACTTTCAAATCACGACAGGATTTTCTAAATGAAGAAATTATGCATCAGAAAAGATATGTGACTTTTACAGATGCAAAAGTTAAGAAGTAATAAAACTGGCACCCAGGTCTGCCAAATTATAGATGTCATATTTCTTCACTCTTTAGTCAACTCAATGAGAAAGATTAAGAAAATCTACCACTTTCTACCCCTCAGCATACTTAATTTTAAAACTAAAAGCATTGTATTTACTTTTCAAAAGTATAGTGCTTAATATTCTAATATTTAATATATTTGTTGTATTAAACACTTAACATGTGTGTATGTAAGTTTGGGTATAAGTAAAATCTAGTTCTTAACTTCAAGGACTTACAGCGTAAGCTGACGTGTGTAAGTTTCATGCACATGAATTTTCATTTATTTTGAACTCCAATCAGAAGTTACTCAAGACAATAATAATAGACATTATTTTCTTTTATTTTTTAGTCCTTATTAGAGCTCTAGAAGGTCTTTGTTTTACTACCTTTACTATCTTTACCAAATGTAAATACTAAACAAAGATCTGAGGAAGGCTTTTTTCCAAGTAGCTAAAATGAGGAAGGCTTTGCAAAGATGAATAATCCTTTAAGTCCTAAGCAAACCATAGAGTTTTAAGAACTGGAGATATAACAGCAGTAAAGCACTTGCCGTGCATAGGACAACCAACATATGGCATGTATTTAATGCTTGAGGTCCTGAATTTAATCCCCAACACCAAGCACACACGGATTTTAGTGCCTTTCATTCTGGGTGAAAAGTTTCAGGAAAGTAATGGAGACACAGGACACTTTCAAAAGAGTACAGTTAGTATGTGCTAGATGGTAGGTATTAGGGCCAGAGCCGAGGTGAGAGATGGAGATGAGCATAAGACACTCATTGGTACCAGTTTCTGAGTGCCTTGATAGAATTCCTCTGAAGATGGGGCATCTTGAGAACTGGGGAAGTCTTAAAAGATTTCTGAAGAGCAGCATGACCCTTCAGATCAGATAATATTGTAGGTGGAAACAAGTAGGTCCTGTAAGAAGCATGTATAACTGTCACAGAAACTTTCATGATCAATGTCTTGGGTTATTTAGTAAAATAAGTGTATTTTGTTCTTAGGAGTTGAAGGATCAAGAAGGGGAGATAGCATGAGTTTTATGTTTTGTGGTGCTAGGGATCAAACCAAAATCCTCTTGCATGCAAGTTATGGTGCTCTACCACTGAGTTACATCTCTGACCCCCTCTATGATTTTCTTCTTTAAACTTCTTCATGATATCAATTTAAAAATTGATATCGTAGGAAATAGCATTTTAATATTTTTTTTTTGGTTCGGGAACTACACCAGTTGTGCTCAGGGCTTACTCCTGGCTCTGTGCTCATGGGCCACTCCTGATTGCACTTGAGAGACCATATGTGTTTCCAACAACCAAATCCTGGTTGGGTGCTTGCAAGACAAATGCCTTACCCATTTTACTATCTCTTCAGCTCCTAGGGTAGTTTTTAAAGTTATATATATTCTTAATGGAGTAGTTAACAATCATCATATAATCTGGTTAATTAGGAAATAAAACGATTTGGAACTAGAGAAACAGTACGGGGATAAGATGACTTGCCTTACATGTGACCAACCCTAATTGGGTCCCTGGTACAAATAGGGGTGACTTCCAAGTTCTGGGAGTGACCAAAAGAATAACTAAGAGTGACCAAAAATAAAATAGCAAAGACAAGAAAAAGACGTCTCCATCTAACAGTCTGGTCTATATATTAGTAGCATAAAAAAGTTAAAAATTTTATTTTTAATGTTTTATATGTTTAATGTTATAAATCTCGGCAGAGCCTGGCAAGCTACCCGTGTTGTATTTGATATGCCAAATACCAGTAACTATTATAGACCTCATTCCGAATGGATTGGGGCTCTTTATGTTCCTGGAGCAAGCAGGTGCCCTTGGGCTCTACTAGCATGAGACAGGACATATGGAGATGTTACTGGGGCCCGCTCGAGCAAATCGATGAACAACGGGAAGACAGTGATACAGTGACAGTGTTATAAATCTACATTGAAATTATTGTAACATTATTTCAACGCATATGCCTCTCTTAATAAAGCCTATAGGTATTCTGGAGGACGTGAAGCCCATTTTTTGCCTTCCTTAATATTCCCTTTTACTGAAGAAATTAGTGACACTCCTTGAATGAGTATGGAATGACTCGAGTATTGAATAGTCCTTTAGCTATAGCTCTTACTCTTAGTATCTGGGTGACTGTATCACTGTATCACTGTCTTCCCGTTGTTCATCGATTTGCTCGAGCGGGCCCCAGTAACATCTCCATATGTCCTGTCTCAAACGAGAAGGTTTTGAAGAATTCTGTCTCTGTAAATTGCCAGATACATCAGTGCCATGGTGTCCTCAGATCAGGAGGTTCTGCACCCAAAGATTCAACGTCACTAAATCTGGGTGGGTGGAAGAGACTGAGCTGGATATGGTTTATTGGTGTAACAGCTGGCAAACTGGTGTTGAATGCAGCCTCTGGCCTGTTTTTTGTATGCCCTGTAATCTATGAATGGCTGGTCACTTTAACACTTTTAAAAAGTAAAATGTGTGAAATGTGGAATTTACGTGCCACGCGAATCACAGTATTCCTAAATTACGTTCACTTGGGACAAAATAATGCCATTTTGATACATTTTTTTTCTGGGGCTGTTTTTGTGTAACCTGCTGAAAGGCATCGGACAGAAGCCATCTGGCACCCAAAACCAAAGATGGTCTCTCTAGCCTTGACAAGAAAAGCTGCTGATCATGGCTGGAGTGTGTCTTTCTGACCCTCTAAATCCAGTCCTTTCATCCTTAAGTGTGCAAATGGAAAATGAATTTAAGTTCATTAAAAGAAGCAAGTAATCACTAGCTTTGTCTCTAGTGATTTTTTTCTTCTTATGAGATCCTGGAATGGTCTCAATTTAGATTCTCAAAGCAAAAGACTAATGAGGTAGAATATGTTTTATCCATTGCTATGTCCGTTATTATATCCCTTTATGCTGGTGATCCTGAGAGTGGTTTTCCCTGGAGGTTGGGGAGCTACATTCCTTCATTAGGCGTACCCCCTATTTAGTTCACACGCTGCTGTCAGCTCTGCAGACTGATGCCAGAGGTACTTCTTAGGATCTTTGAACAAATGTCTTGCAGTTTTGTTTCTTCCCAGGTCTCTTGCTTAGGAACCATGGACTAACCTTTGACTGCTAACAGTATTACACCGAAACCTTCTTATTAGGTTGTTTTAACACCACATGACTACCAACTTATGTGCTCAGCATCTGTGTGTTTTGCAGTGTCATAGCTCTCTTGAGTTTAAGGGCTTTGGGGAACAGTAAATTGGGGAGGCATAGACAAGCAGCCTGTCTTTTGTACACTGAAGTCATTTTCAGGGGTAGGAGACGTCACGACAGGGTGTGAAGGGAAACATACTTTCCTGTCGAGCAGACTGTGATCTGGCTTCCACTCCCTTCCCAATTCCGTGGAAGGAATTCCAAACAAGATCACCACTGACTCTACTGCCCAACCTCAGGGGCCCTTCGTTGACCTTGTCCTGCTATCCCTCTGAAATGCCGGACGCATTGACCATGCTTCCCTCTTCAGACTCTCCCTCCAGGGATCCCAGAACAAAAACTTACTCTGGTCGCTTTTCCCTTTCTCCCAGACCTTTCCATGGTTTCCTCTTCAGGATCTTCCTTATTTTCATTCCACAGGTCTGTCCTGAGGGAGCTCAGTGACATCTGTTTCCATTGCCACAGAGATTCTAAGGGATGTATTGTTAGCTAACTGGAGTGTCCCATTACCTGTCTGGTGATCTTCCCTCCCTTCTTTCCCTGAGTTCAATACTAAGAAAGTTCTGTCAGTTATTTGTAAATATACCTCAAGTCACATATTTTTGAGTTCCGTTTCTCTCCATTCACCTCATTGCTTTCTCTGGACAGTTTTATCACCCTCTCCTAAGTGATTCGCACTAGTCTACTGCTTGTTTCTCTGCTGTGGCTGGTCCCCAAGATTACTGAAAGTTCTGTCAGCAAACAGTAACCTTATCCAATTTGCCCTCCAAAATAGTTCTGTGTATACCACTTTGTGATAGGGTCAAATGGAAATGTTACTGATGCCCACTCGAGCAAATCGATGAATAATGGGTTGTCAAGTGATCAAGTGATCAAGTATACCACTTGCTCAAGTGATAAAGTCCAATATTTTATGTCGATTATAGCATTAGTCCTAGTTCTGACCTTGCATCTTATCATCTGCAAGTTGTGGTCATTTTTTCATTATTACAAAAAGAACAGTTCCCCCCCATCTCACCCTACGCCAGAAATCTGCAATGGTTATTTCACACCTTGGTTCTGATTGGCATCTGCTTAATCTCTCTCTTCTCTGTGTGGACAAATCTCAACATGTCTCCCTAAGCTCCCTCAAATTATGGTAACTCCCTTCTGATTACGTTAGCCTCTCTAGGGAGAGTTTGCACAGTACTTGAGAAGCACATATTTTGTACACTGCACTTCCACATAGTGGACTGGCTCCTCTTGCATTGTATTTCCATTGCACAGTGCCTCTGAGAAAACTACCAAAGGAGAGGGCCTGATAGGACAGCTGGCACCCAGGTTCAACTCCCAGCATCCCATATGGTCCCCCAAACCCTGCCAGGAGTGAGCCCTGAGCACTACTGCATGTGGCCAAAGACAAAAAGAAAAGGAAAGAGAAACTACCAAAGGAGTGAATGCATTCAGGAAAAGGAAAGGAAAGGAAAGAGAAACTACCAAAGGAGTGAATGCATTCAAGAAAAGAAAAGGAAGAGAAACTACCAAAGGAGTGAATGCATTCAAGAAAAGGAAAGGAAAGGAAAGAGAAACTACCAAAGGAGTGAATGCTTTCATGCTCTATGTCTTACTGACCTATGCTGTGAGTTCTCCAGCGTCTGTTACTAGGCTTGTCAGTGGCCCTATAAAGCGCCAATCTGCATAAGATGTTTTTTCTTTCTCTCACTATTTTATATGTATTGAATCGAGGCTGCTTGCCAGTGACTATCTGTAGGCATTCAAGAAGTTAAGAGTAAAATAATGTCATTGATTTTAATAGGAAAGAATAAAAAGAAAAGACGAAAGACTAACAATATCTGGGATAAAAGTTCTATGTTACGTTAGAGACAAAGTTCAATTATCATTATTAATGGTTAGTAGATAATATCTTATTACTCATGTAAGTTTACACTAGTACACATGTGTCTATGTGTTAGGTACATATATAAGAAAATTGAAATCACACACATACACACACACCTGCATTACATAGTCTATCCTCTTTTTTTATTCACTAGAATTTCATCTCACCAGTAATATATTATATATATATTTTATATTATCTTTATATATATATAGATAGATAGATAGATATAAAGATACAGCTGTCCTGTATCTTGATTCTGTTGCCATTGAGTTTGGTATGTGTTTCAGAAATACATGTGCATAAAAGTAGAATTAAGTATGTACATTTAAATAGAAGTAATGTATAAGTAACTCTTCCAAAGTAGTATCATATTGATATTTGTTCTTCCATCCTTTTCTTAGATTCTATCAGAAGAGTCTTTCTTTGGTCTTACTGGCAGCAATGCCAGGTGTACTTCATTTATGTAATAGCTTTATTTTTTAATAAGTCACTGATTATTCTTACTTGTCCTATTTGCAAGCACTAGAACTTATTATTCCTAATAGCTATCATTTATTATTTCAGAGACCACAGAAAACTATAAGGAATTCTATATTCAAAGACTCACTTACTTGTTTTTTAATACCAAGAGTTTATGTTCATCATAATTCAGCTTTCTATGAGTTTGAATTACCAAACGATGGTATCGGATTTTTCTTAAAATTATTTTTCATATCATTGGACAATGAGCAAGGTTAGTTAGTGGAGAATGAGCTTATCTCTGCTGCCTAGCTATTTTGAGAGTTGTTGATAGTAAAAAGTAGTTGGGAAGAATAGACATACATTCAGCTAGTCTGACCCTGGTGACCACTTCCACTGGGCTTTGGTAAGTTTACTCTTTTGTTGTTATCAGTTTGCAATGAAATTGTTTCTTTGGAAGTTTCTTCTTTTTCCCCAAAACTTCTTCTGTAAGAGTGAGGTAACTATTGATAATTTTATCCTATGAATATCCTATAAATGAGTTGCTTAGCTGTTTTTATCTGTTAAATTTATATATAACACACTTTAAGAAGAAGTTCTATATCATGATGTCTTTCATTGAATGAATTCTAAGTTCCTGTATAATTAATCATTTTATTTCAACATTTTCAAGAGCTTTTCTTAAGCTTTTTTTTTCTTTAAGGGTTTGCACTGTATGCTCACTCCCAAATCATGGTATAAAATATAAATATGATATATTAAAATATCGTGTTGGGTAATAGCTTATTTGGTATTCTCTATTCACCAGCCATCCCACTGTCTTCCCTAATTTAGTAGTATGTACCCAACTAGGTTTTCTTTCAAGAAAGCCACATTCTAGGAATTCTGAAAGGGATTCTAGGTTGTTATTTCTCAACTTCACTTTGTATCATTTACAAAACAGGCAAACAATTCCTGTCCTTTGATTTTTTGAAAACCATAAAATTATTTCACCACTTAAACCCAAGCTTTCTAAATAAAATTTTAACCTAAGAACAAATGGTTTTGCCATTTAAAAGCCTTTGAAATTAGGGTTTTGGCTTGAATTTTTTCGAATAGCCTTCCACAAATCCATGTCAACATGCATCTTTAAAGCACATTAAATTATGCAGTGCTCCTGCAAGTCTGAGTAGTATTTGCCATAGAAGGAAGAAAGTTCCTTTTAACCCTTGAGAAGGCAAGTTGGTTGATAGAAGGGAGGTAGGTGAACTCCAGCAAATGTCTTAGTGGGCGGCTAGTGTGATGCCCATTTCGGGGTTCAGGAAGTGCACTCTGCCAGCTCTGGTTGTCAGGCTGGCCCTGCAACTATGGCTTATAAAGTGATTTATGGGATCTATAGCTCTTCAGCCATACATCACCTTCCTGGATAGCTTTGTTGACATCTTGTCACATTCTTGTGGGCTTGAGGAATTCATTGTTCTTGTTTGAACTGATAAGAACAAAACATAAAGAACAAATAAAAAGAAAAAGGTTTTCTCACTGAGACCTTGGGAAAAGCCTAAGAGTGGAATGTTAACATGAGCAGAGCTATGTGTTCCAAACAAGCAACAACCTTGTCTTTCCGCCTTCTCTAGCCGGGAAGCCTTGCCATTAGTTAGGTGTGCTGGCTGCAGCTTTATTTCCGCCATGAACTTTTGTTCCCTCTGTCCATTTGTGCTGAGCTGGTTCTGCAGAGCGGGGCTTTGGAAGACGTAAAGAAGGAGCGCATTTTTTTTCTTAAATAAGTGGGAGATAGAATGGCTGAGAGGAGATTCCAGTGGGAGGTGAAATGACCCTGGTCACTGGGGAATGTAGAACACGCAGTGACTTTTGATGTGAGCTGATCACTCCCACGTTCATCTTTTGTACCGCATGCTTTTTGGGCATGGTGCCATGCTGACCTCTGCCCTTTGATGTGTAGTACCCCATGCCTCACTTACTATTTTGGCAGCCTGCACACAGGGGCTGGCATCCTAACCCAACCCTTGAAGGCAGCAAAAACTTTCGGAATGTGATCTGCTCAAGCCATTAGTTCAAAGTGTCTGTGATGGAGACAGGTATTTTCTTCCGCTTCACCAGAGCAAATCTATTGGGGCTTTTTAGGTCTCTTCAGAGTAATACCTCTGATATCTTTGCTTTAGGAAACTGGTTATTCCCCTTTTCCTCCAAGAACAGTAACAGACAGTTCATTTATAACATGTCATGGGATTGTTAATGCACATACCTCCTCTATGAAAATAAAACATTTTCTTTGAGAGCAGCTTAGCACGAAAATCCCATTCACTAATATTCTCTGTCATCAACTTTTGTTTATTGGGAAGAAAAGAATCTGTTCATATCCCAGCCAAGGGTGTCCGGGGAGTTTTCACATTTTTTGTGCTATACTGTTAACGAGTTCTTGTGTAATGCCATAAATCACTTTACCTAGAAGTGCCATTCACACATTCCCACTATGAACCTCATCTTGAACAGGAGCCATAGAAAGCCATTTTCAAGCTTCTTTAAATGGTTCTCTGCAACCGTGTTTCCTGCAGTGTGCCTGTGGACCAAGTGCTTCTTGCACTCACTGTGCCAAGCTGATACTATCCTGCAGAGAAAGGAGAGAGAAGTGCCAAGGCAGGTGGCCAGAGAATGGGATGCTAGATCCGACATTGTGATATACGGGGTGCTAATAAGAATATAGGAGTAGAAACTGCATGTTTAAAATAAGAATCTGGTTTTTGAAAGTATTTGCTTTTTTCTGTTTGTCGCCTACAAAAGGAATATTTTGCCTATCACTCTATGCCTAAAGTGCTAGGTTGTTAAGAGTAGATCAAAAGTTCTAGCACATACTCTGTTTTTTTAATCCACAAACCAATCTCCCCAATTTCTTTGAAAATTCTATTAGTTTTGCCCCTGCTCTGCCTTTTGCCTTTTACTTAGCTTGCTTTTCCAGAATTGAGTTTATTGACAGTGTTTCACTGCTCTCTGCTGGAGAGGTCCAAAGCTAGGCAAGGCTTGTAAACCACCAGTAACTGCAAGGAATGCAGGTGAGATGACTGCCGATAATCTCCTGGCCTCTGAAATTAAACTCCACATAAGCCTTATTCATGCTTGCCATGGATCACAGTTGAAAAGACATGCTGGGCAGATTAGAGGCAATTTCTCTGAGTGGAGGATCAGTAAGATAAAAATAAAACTCTGTTGGAACTCCAATTTCTTCAAATGTTGTGCTGTATAAAAAAAAACTTACCTAAAAATGCACTGACTGTGTAGTTTCCCCTGTCATCTTTCAACCCTTAATTTGATACATTTTTTACACCTAAGTCCACTCTCAAGACAAAAGAACATAAGGCTATTTTGATCACACTTTGTTTTTTTTTTAATCTTCTTTACTATGTGCAGCATGACAGAAAAAAAATAATCAAGTAAGCATAGAATGTATTAGAATAATTTTTGCTGTTACTTTACTAGGCAGGAATAAATATTAACATATCCTTGTGTATAAGACCATAAATGGTTCCATAATTCAGACATGATACTTCTCAGGTATGAAATAAAATTATTACTACATCTCCAAGAACCATAAACTCCTTTGGTATTAGTTCTAATATCTATACTGAGAATGTTTGTATCTTTATATTTGTGCCCGTGTGCGTTTAAACATATGTGTATATTTATCTACATACATTTTCTCTGGAAAAGAGAGAAGGTAGGAGCGAGTTTCTAAAGTGTTTTATGCTCTTTTCCGCCTGACATCTTTCAACGTGAAAACAACCTGATAAATAGAAATAAAAAGTCGTTCTCGCACCAGCATTAAAGTGCTATTCTCTCTACAGCATTCTGAGTGAATTATTGCTGCGCTGTCAAAGAAAACAAAAACATTTGGGAAGGACTGTTTATTTTACAGTGGTTTACCAAAACTATGCAAGTGGTTATAAAAAATGTAGACAGCTAATGATGGGAGGTGCTATTTGCGCATTCTGAAATCTATTCACAAGCCCTTGACACTAATTCTTGTCATTGGAGATAATATTAGAATCAAAATGCATTTTCCATGGGGAACATCTTAGCACTTTCAAAGCAGTTCCATTCAAAGCAAATAAATAGACCTACCCCATCCTGTGTCACTGGTTTCACTCCTGGGGCATGATAGTTTTTCCAAGAAGAACAAGAAAATTTTGCAAAAATGTTCTCTCCCAAGGTTATGATCATTATATATTTTTGTGTTAGGGAAGCTTATCTGGTCCTTTGTATTTAAAAAGTTACAATTTAAACATTAGCATTGAAAATGTGAATAGTTTTTCTTTAAACAAATGGGAAAGTCAGTCTTCCTTACACAATACTTTCAAATTAAATATAAGAAATAGTCTACTCAGAGAAGGCAGGTGACTTATTTGGTTGCACAGCTAGGCAGGGTAGAGGTGTACATGTTAGAAATAGGTTACTCTGTACTTGTTTTTATTTGTTTCTTTCTTAGAAGTAGAGTATCTATAGTCAAGAGCTCATTTTATCTCCTAGTTGCTGCTTACTTTAAGTTTTAAGGATTTCTCATTTGGTGAAGTCTTGAGTTCCTTCCTTGCAAATTTTCCAGTCTCCTTTTACTTAAAAAACAAACAAACAAACAAAAAAAACCAGACAAGTCATCTACTTAGCTTTCTGGTAGATCATGAAGTATAATTTTAGGAGATTGGAACACATAGAGCCAGCTCTATTTACACTTATTATAGGGTGATAGAGAGGAAAAACTCCTGGATATGCAACTGCATGATTCTAGCCCGTAAGACCATTCAATAAATGTTGCTTGTACAAGTAGATGTCTTGAGGGAAATGCTTCAGGTTTCCTTCTGTGGATGCCTTTCTGTGCAGCTTGTTTTCTAGCAGCAAGACTCCCTTAAGAGCATCCTTGTGCTGCAGTGACTTGACCACTCACCACCAACCACCACCATGTTTGGGCATGAGTTGCTGTGGGCATCTGGCTACCCTCCATCTTTGCCCCCAGATTAGAGAGTGAAAGACAGCAGAGCCACTGGCCTCTGTGTCCCTACCTCAGCAGCTCCATCATGTTCCTGAGTCTCGGGTCTCAGTTTTGTGCAGCGTGCCCAAGAGACAGTTGTCCTTTTGACAGCTCAGCGGTTTGTGTGTCCTCACTGGGATAGCATCCGACTTCTGTCAGATGTAGCATCTGCTTCCCTCTGTGACATCCTTGAACTAATCACGTGCTTGCTGGCCTGGATATGTAAATAAAACTTGGCTAGAAAAACACTTAAAGGATTATGAAACAATCTTGCTTAATAGCCGGGAAACAAAACAAAACAAAAAGCCACTCCAACAAATCCTCATGTGTGCTACTAAATAATGGGAAGATCAGTTATAACAGGAACTGGCCTGCGTAGCTGAATACTGTCTGAGAGGGAGCAAGTGCGCCGAGAAGACCTTGATTCACTCTCTGGCTCATGGCAAACAGCCTTGCACGGGTTCTACTTCCCCCTGCAACTACTGATAAGGAGAAACTTGCTAATCTGTGGGAACCACCTTTCACACATGTGCTGGGATATCTGGGCCATTGCTGGTTACATATCCTGGAGCTATATACCTTTCCCCCAGGTACTCAAAAGTTGTCTGAACCCTTAGTAGGACCCTCGTAGGTTTCTGCTACACTCTGAGATGCCCTTTCGAGACTTTCTGTGTGGCTATTGCAATTGGATGCAAAAAAGTTGATGTCTGTTTCTTGTCCCCTGGGGCTGCCAAGTATTACCTCTGAGCTGTCTATCACCAGCGCTGTCTGCTCTGGCCGGCCGGAGGGAAACGAGCGAGCGCGGAAACCCCCCATGCCTGCGCCTGCCAAAAGCAACCTTAGTCAATGAAAGCTCGGCAGACAGAAGGTCCTGCGTGCTGACCTTCTGCTGCTCATATGAGAATCACGCGCTGCTATTTTGGTGGCTTCTGCCAGCTGGCCCCTGCCCACCTTTTCTGTTCCTACTGAGTGAAAGAGGAAGCCTCGGCTGTGGTCCCGGCTGTGCTGCCAGGAGTGTGTCTGTAGTAGGGCCAGCAGCAAAAAACAAAACAGGGCAGAGCCCAGGAGCCCCGGCCAGAGCAGCTGAGCGTGGAAGCAGAGCAGCCCGCCCCTAGCAGCAGCAGGCTGCAACTTCAGGCCTGGCCCCTTCCTTTCAAAGAGGGCAAAACTGAGGCCGGGAAGGGACATCCCGGGTCTGGTTGGTAGCGGAACCGGGACTCCACAGGGCCTGTATACAACTGCCTTTAAATCTCAGCTGCTCTGAGACTGGCACCTAACCTTTAGGCTACTCACATCTCTCCAGCTCAGTCATTGATTGCATGAGGCAACAGGACTGAGGAAGACCCGCCCTTCCTAGAAGGGTGGCTGTGAAATGAGATGGAAGACTCGGCGCTGAGGTCAGTGCCTGGACTCTAGGAAGGCCTTGGTAGACACTGGTCTTTGGAATGGAGAGATGAGCGATGTTGGAAAGAAGCCTTTTGGGATGGGAAATGCAAATGGGCGCTGCTCTCGCCAGGAGGGGCTAGCACCTAGATCGAAGATCAGACTGAGCTGAGATTCTGTTCAGGATGAGTGTTAGGAAAGCGTTCTGTCAAATGGCAGAGTCTCCTTCCCCTTTCAGAAAGAGCCGGGCTAGCGAAGAGGCTGGCAAGCGGTAGCCAGGCAGTGGGTCCGCTACGTCTTACCCAGGCCGTTGAAAGTGTGTTCTGAGCCTTCCTGGCCAAGAACTGAAAAGGTTCACTTTGAAGAAGTTTTAATCAGGCAGAAAACACTTCTTGAAGGTAGAATGATTGTGAGAGGGGTTAAAGAAGAGTGGGAGGAGGGGAAAGGGGCCACATTATGTGAAGGATCATTTATGATGTACAGGGCTGTACATCAGCTACAGACCCGCCCGTCAGTCACTTAATAAAGATCCCTGTCTAACAATGACCATTTCCCAAGTCCTTACCAGTGGACGCAGTTGTCAAAATTCCTCCATCTTTGTTTTCTCACTTAAGCTCCTTAGTCACTCTATGAAATCCCTTTCCAATACGAAAAGTCAGGCCCAAAAGGTCTTGGGACAGAGAAGTAGTACAGAAGTTAAGGCACTTGCCTGGCATCTGCTGACTCAGGTTCAATTCCCAGCACCACATGCGGACTTCCAAACTGGAGTTTTCACACAGTAATGTATAGGAAATGTGAAATCATAACAGATCTCCCAATTGATTTCATTTCTTAATGAGCATGAGCAATATCGTTTGCTTTTTAGGAAATGTTTATAAATTTGCATTTGTGTAGAAAGCCTTTCTAAGAAACATCTTTCTTTTACTTTAAGGGTTACTGAACATTCAGTCTTTTTTCTTAAAATTTTATCTAAAGTAGATTTTGATTTTAAGTGGTTACATAAAATGGGCCCAATATATTTCTTGAATCAGTGTATTCAGAACTGCAGATTATCTCAGTCAAATTTGTCCTAAATTTTTTGGTGTCCAAATTTCAGAGAAACATGTTTTTAGCCGTAGCTACCGTAAATAGTTGGTTTGAAAATGACATCATTAGAGGCATAGTTCGCAGATACAAAAGTTTGTTGTTATGTTGTTTTGGCCTGAAGAGAATCTTCTTCCTGGGAAATGTAGCCACAGAATGCTGGTTTGGGGTTTTATTAATATCCTTGTAGATTGAAAACAAAATGTTTTCCCTCCCCGTTTGTGTTCTTTTCCATTTGGCAAACCCGATGGTGATTTGCCACATGAGCCAATGTGTGTCTCATTTGCTTATTTTCTTTTGCACTCGCGGCCCTGGTGACGTAGTCTGGAATGTGGACAATCCCTGAGAATCAATAACAGGCTGGAAAGTAATTCGCTTGGAGGCAGCAGAATCACTTGTGCACCTTACAGCATTTCCAGCTATCTCAAATTCATATTCTTTTTAGAAAACAATTTCAAGGCAGGCCACCTCTTCCACATGTTGTTGTTTAAATCATCAGAACCCAGAGATGAAAAGTCATTCTGTCTAATGACTATAGTTTGAGTCACATTTTTAAATTATTTAAAAATGGGATCTAATGATATTAAACATTTTTTGCCATGAAAACCATTTTTTGAAAAAAATAAGTAAGTTAAAAATCAAACTTCTTGAATAGGAGGGACAGCAAGGTGTGAAGGTGCTTGCTTTGCAGGAAACTGACCCTAGCTGAGTTGATCCCAATAACCAGGTAGGGTTCTCCAAGCAACACCACAAGTTGTCCCTGAGCACAGAGCCAGAGCAAGCCCTGAGCACAGCCAGGTGTGGCCCTCAAAACCAAAAACCAAACAAACAAAAATACAAACATGATTCTCACACACACACACACACACACACACACACACACACACACACTTGCAGTTCGGGTGTCGCCATTCTTTAATAATATCCACTCACTAAAAAATACATGTTTTTTAGAGTTCAAGCTGTTAAGTGAAATTTAAACTGAGTTTTTCCTCAAAATTCTTTCAAGCTGACATTTTGCTTGGGGTTAAATTTTCCCCAGAGCGCTTAGTCCTTATTTTGTCTAATGAGAAGCTTCTTTTGATCCATCATTCTTGCAGGGAGTTTCTGGGAAGGGCATTGACTGAAAAACAACAAAGAGGTATTGGAAGAAAGAAGAGTAAATATAACCAGAGCACAGCACTGACTGCAGGAGAAACTGACAGACAAAAACTTCTCAGTTTGCCTTGGAGCCAATTGGCTGTGGTCACTTCCACTCTTGGCCTTATCTGGAACTCGGGCTTGCTGTTTGAAGGCATAGTCCATTGATTTCTTCATTTTCTCTTTTAATCATTGCTTTCCTCCAGGGCCTCTTACTAAGGAAGACTTTCTTAAGCTATAGATTGAATTATGAAATTCTTGAAATGTTTAATGGCTTTTAACTCGCTTAAACTCAAAATGCATGGTACTCCTGGTCCAGAGTTACAGAAGGTCAGCTACCTTCTCTATTTATCTGGCAATGAAAGTGATGCCTTAGAGCACATTACACAAATTGGTCCCTGTGCAATCAATGTTATTTTCATGAGAGTGTGGTGACTTGAACACTAGTTTATTGAAGGCAATTATAGTCTTATTTGAACACAATAGCAGAAGACGCTTCTTGACTTTTGGTGGTTTGACAATATTTTCCCTACATCAAGAAGATGATACAGCTGTGATGAATTCTATGGAAATCACCCCTGAAATTGAGAAGTTTACTCTCTTCCCCAGCTAATCATATGCAGTTAGGCAGGGAGCCTCAGCTTGAGATCAGCCAGGTGATAATAAGGGCAAACAATGACATGTCACTGGATGCTTTTCATGTTTAGTACAGTAGTCAATAAGTTACTTGAGGCATTTAACACTAGCATAAAATAGACTTTGTGTTAGATGATTTTTGTCCAGCTGTAGGCTAATGTGTGTATCAGCACCATGAAGGAGCTAGGCTATAAGCTGTGAGGGCAGTTCACTGAAACATTAACTTTAACCTGATTCTGCCTAGACTTACAATAGTGTTTTGTCTAACTGAGGCCACTGTAAGTTAAAAATGCTTGTGATACACTTAGCCTATCTCTCCAGCCCTCCATGTATTTTTTGAAACACCTTTGATTTTTGTTACTTTAATTGTGTCTTCATTGCCTTTGACCCAGATATTATGTGTATCTGGGTTAACCATTATGTTTTAGACTTTACTCTTATTCTTCTTGGTCCCACTGATAATCGAGGATAACGATACACATGCATCTCTCTCACAAATGTGCACACACACCCACACACACAAGTATACACAAATCTTCACAAAGACTACAAGAAAGAACATCTGAATTTTTTTAGTTATTAATGTGATTCTCCATAGCAGTTCAGAGGAACTGCTATGGAGTTAGGGAAGCTAAGATATTTTCTTTTGGAGGGGAGTTGGGGTGGACACATCTAGCAGTGTCCAGGGGCTATTCCTGACTCAAGGCGGTGGGAGGAAGAAATGAGGGGACAGAGACCTTATGTGTGCAAGGAATTTGAACCAGAGGCAGCTGCAAGCAAGTCAAGCACCTTATATCCTGCACTAATTCTCCAGCCCCAGATAGTTTATTAAAATGGAACCTTTAAAGGGCCAGAGAGGTGCTCGCCTTTCTCATAGCTCATGCAGGTTCACTGCTGGAACCACATAGGGTCCCCTAAATTCTCCCAGGAGTGATTCCTGAGCACAGAGCCAGAAGTAAGCCCTGAGCACAACGGAGTGTCCCCAATCCCCATTTCCTCACCCCCTACTCCTACACACAAAAGAGCAAAGGGGGGAAAAAGAAACTTGAAGAAAACTTGGTTCTAAACACTTTTAATCATGATGCTTTAGGGACCCACGGACCAGCATCCGTTGTGGGAGATGAGCTGTGCTCCTCTTATCTGATTTCAGAGCCTGAACTCTTTCTGCAACAGTGAGCTCACTGTGTGTAGTAGCAGAACTGCAAACTGCAGACTTCATAGTTTGCTTTTTTATTCTTTTGAGTTTTGTTGTCACCCTGTTCCACCCATTCTATACCAAAATATTCGATATATTAAATATTACTTGAGGGAAATATTTTTGAGAGAACTATTTATTTTTTCCCTGCCTGCCATTTAAATCACTAAACAGGGGCCGAAGAGATAGTACAGTGTGTACGGCTTACATTCAGCTGACTCTGGCACCCCATATATTCCCCCAAGCCTGCCAGGAATAATTTCTGCATGCAGATCCAGGAGTAACCCCTAAACACTGTGGAATGTGGCCCCAAAACAAAACAAAATTAACCTAAGTCTTTTCTTTTGTCACATGAATTCAAGAACCTAAGAAAATTCATAAGTCTTCTTTCATTTGGATTTTGAGCACACTGATTGTGGTAATAACGTGAAACATTACTCTTATTTTCTCTCTAGTTTACAAAAAACAAAAACTTTCTTGAAGGAAGGCCATACTTGCTGGTGCTCAGGGGCTATTCCTGACTCTGTGCCCGGGAGTGATCTTCACAGTGCTTGAAGTGGAGGACTTTATGTGATGCCCGAGATTGAACCAGGGTCGGCCCACATGCCAAGCAAGTGCTTTAACCCTTGTATTATCTCTCCAGCTGCCTGCCCCCATAACATTTTCCTTACAAGCTAGATTTTTCTTAGCACATGGTGTTCTATGGTGTTCCCCCCTTTTTGCTAACAAAGATCTTTGCAGTAAACCCACGACACTCAGATATACTCTAGATGTCACAGCCTGTAGTAGTAAATATACTATGAGTACATAGATAGTAAATAAGTTTGTATACATGCTGATAAAAATAGTGGGACACGCTAGAGTTTCACTTCAATAATGCTGATTGAAGCTTCATTATGTGGAACAAAATAGTGTAGGAATAAAAAATTCTGACTTTATAGAATAGTAAGTGAATTGGAATTTGACTTTAAAGATCTAGATGGGTAGTCACTGACAAATTTCAATATGTATTGGAAGAGTCCTGTGAAATGACACAACAGTGTGCCTCCTTGGGGACTGGGTGATGAGTGTGGAGTGGCCGAGGCCAGCCTTTCCACCTAGACTCACCCACACCAGTGCTTCCGGCAGGACCAAGGCTGCACTTGCCAGGAGGGTGCACCCTGAGTGGCAGCAGCTTGAAGGGACAAGCTGATGGTGTAGCTGCTAGTACCCTTGGAACACGGCAGGGGACTTGGGAAGAATATGCCAGCACCCATAAAGCAGAGACACTCACTTTAAACATCATATTCTTTTTATATCACAGGGCTGCCTCCAAGGGAAAATATTAAATTTGGGCCCCTTTGGCCCCACTGGGTCGCTCTCACTGTGAACTGGTGGCTTGAGTCACTCTCTGAATCAAATAGAGAAGGCTCAGAAGAAGCTTTATTTCAGACAGAGACTTAGCAATTATGCTTTTTATTAATGAGCACCAACTTGGGACAGGCTTGGTAATTTGCTTCTAGAAAATTCCTTTCTTTTTTTTTCTTTTCTCATCTGACTCATCTGAAATGTTTTTAGTCTCTTCCTCCATGTCTCCTTTGGGTTCGTGTTTTAAGTGTCTTTATGAAAGAGTCAAGTGTGTGAGGTGAACAATGCAAGGAGACCCTTCAAAGTCGAGTTCATCATCTCTGAATGACTACCCAGCATGGGGAACAGAGGAGCCAGGCAAAGGGGCTTCGGCAGCCTGGTCCTAATGCTTTTTGATCCCTTTACTGTGCTCCAGCCATTCAAGCCTGTTGTTAAACGTAAAGCCAGAGCTGGCCAGCTCTTGGGAGAAGTCCTGAGTTTTCTTTCCACCAAACAGTGCTGTTCCCTGGGGCTGCCTTCCAGCACAGTTATAACTGTGAGGTTCTCTCGAGTGGCAGCAGCCTGCAAAATGACAGGATTCATGGGACCCCGTGGGGCAAAAGATCTCTGCTTCATCAGCATTTGCACCCAAAGCATAAAGGCTGCAGTCCATGGAAGTCCCTCTTCCTCTAAAATGTGTGGACAGATTAAAACTGAGGGCTCCAAAGTCACAGATTCCTATAATAATCCGGTCCCACTAACCTGTCCCACTAACCACTAACTAGCCCCCACTTCCTGTTCAAGGGAGACAAGGTCCAGCATGAAGGAGGGGGTGAGACTACAGCTTGCTTTTTAATTGCTGTTGGGATCAGAGGGCCTTTAAGGATGCATACAGCAAGATGTGTTTGCTCGTAGCAGTATTAACTGAGTCTTCACATTACAGTGATTCCAGCTGAGGCCACAGTCGAAGCATCTGATCTTGGAACAAGATCTGCCCTGACAGGGCTCTCCAGATAGAGTGGGAAAGAAAGCCAATAACCACTTTTGTAAGAGTTTGCATATCTTCGGTGTGATTTCTTTTCCTTCCAGAGATCATAATATTAGACTTGTGTACAGCTAAAGGTGTGTTGGGAGGCGGAGGACAGGAAACGGTAGCATTAGGTCCACATGGAGGTTTTATATAATGGTCTTTTTAAATGGATTCAGGAGAGAGCTGCTGGCTGACATCATACTCTTTTTTTTTAATTAAACATTTTATTATACCACCGTGAGATATACAATTACAACATTGTTCATGTTTGGAGGTTTCGGTCACATAGTGTACCAGCACCCGCCCTCCACCAGTGCCCATTTACCACCACCAATGTCCCCAATTCCCTCCCCCCTCCCATAGCCTGCCTAAATGGCAGGTTCTTTATCTCTTTTCTCTCTCCCTCTCTCTCCCTTCCTTCTCCTACACATTGTGGGTTGCACTACATACACTTGGAAGCCATCATGTGTATTTTTTTGCCTGTATTTAATGCTCAGTTCTATGTTGGTATCAGCCCTTTCGACATTTATTCACACATGTTCCCTTCTCTGTCTTACCTAACCTCTGACTCTCTCATGTTTACGGTAATTTCTACTTTTGGTAAGACCAGCTGATATATTTATGTCATGCAAATAAATACAATCATTCTATGTCTCTCTCTTTCCTTCTGACTAATTTCACTCAATATGATCCTTTCCATGTCCATCCATTTATAGGCAAATTTCATAACTTGGTTTTTCCTAACAGCTGCATAGTATTCCATTGTGTAGATGACATCATACTCTTGTTGATTGTATCCACCATAGCGAACATGGTGGGTTCCATAGTAATGGCAGGCTAGAACCCATTTTGGTTTCATATTCACCATCATAGTTTATGACTCTTGAGAATCCCAACTGACAAAGAGCTAAGAAAAAAATGTCTCCCAAATTGTTTGCTTGATAACGTTTTGGAGGAGAAGATGAAAAGGGAAAGAACTTTGAAGAAGTTTTCACAAAATATAAAAGACTTGACCAATGGCTGCCATTGCCCAATTGAACATAAGCCTTTATGTCCCTGGTGCTTAACTTATATGCACTGTGTATTTTTAAACAAACGTGTTAAGGATCCAGGCTTAAATGGAAAATCAGACTTGGAATTAGTTTGAAAAGTTAGCTTTAAAATTTGACCATCTGTGGGCCAGAGCGATAGTCCAGCGGGTAGGGCGTTTGCCTTGCACACAGCCGGCCTGTGCAGGCCCAGGTTTGATCCCTGGCATCCCATATGGTCCCCGGAGCACCACCAGGAGTAATTCCTGAGTGCAGAGCCAGAAGAAACCCCCGAGCATTGCCGGGTTTGACCCCTCCCCAAAAAAAAGCAAAATAAAAAATAAAATTTGATCATCTGCTAGGTTTTTTAAGAGTATCTGTTAAATTAAAGGGGTGTGTGTTCGTGTGTGTGTGTGTGTGTGTGTGTGTGTGTGTGGTTTATTTTACAGGCACTGCATATTTCTTTGATGATCTATTTTCCAAGCTCATTCTTATCTCCTAGAAGATACTTTCAGGATTTATGCATTTGGCAAGGTTTCAGAAAACTCTGTAGTGGTGGAAAGGTACATTTCATTTATAGGGAATTTTGAATCAGAACTGATGAAATATTTGTTTTGTTCTGTACTGAAATTTTTTTTCTGTTCTGAGTAGTTCTTTCAAATGGATCTCTTTATTTTTCTTTTACGTTGGAGAAAGTAACCCTTTTATCCATGAGATCTCTAATAAAGCTTTTTCAGTTCAGACATGGAAGGAAATTTGCAAAATGCATCAGGAAAATATCCCAATTGTTTTTCAAGCCATGTTGTATGTTAAAAAAAATACTGTATTCATTAGTGTTTGCAAAACTCCATATTTAATGATGCAAAAGTAAAATGACCTTTCCCTTTTGGCGCACAGATGTATAAACTTTATGGGAGTACAGCCCAAGGTAAAAGACTTATTGAAGTAACTCTTCGAAGGGTGAGGTTGGTCATAAACAGTGATGCAATAACCCTACAATTATGTATGCTCAATTATGTGGAAGCTCAGCCCAGGAGAAATGTTTTATATAGTTACATGGGCAAACAGAAATAAGTGTTGAGGAGCACAATCCAAAGGTTCATATTCATTGTATATACCCCAAATAACATCCTAATAACAGCTATATAATGTAAATCCACAGTTACCAGTAAAAGGGCATTTAAACCAAATAATAAAATGAACAACATTTGCAAAGCAATAAAGACACCACCTTTGCAACCACTTTACTACAGTTTTGAAAAATGTTAGTAATAGCTCTCCAAAGATGCAAATAAATAATATTTTATTAGATTTCAGTCCAGGAGAAAGGGGAGGAAAACCTTCAACTAGAATTACATGATTATTACTTGCTCCTCCCTCAACCCGGCAAACATTAAAACGGAACATAAAATAAGTCTATAACAAGATTTATGAGGAAAGGTATTACACTTAGGGGTACATTGTGCAGAAAAGTCATTAAAATTGCTTGGGCCTTAGGAAGAGAAGGAGACCCTTTTTAGAAAAATGAGAAATTCAGGTGTACCAAATGCCTTTCTGACAACTACCTAAGGTTTAAGACTTTTAAAAGCCACTGAACCTTAAGTTCCAAATTCATTTTCTATGAGGTCAGCTTCTTCTCACCAAATACAAGTGAGTTTATTTTCTTCATGAAAGCATACTAAAAAAATATAGTTGCCTTGCCATTTCTTTTGCATACGCTGGAGTCCTCAAGCCACTGAAAGGTGCAAACAATACAGGGTCCCTTACATTTCCCATCTTCCAGGTCAGGGTTTTCAGTAAACAAATACTTCTCTTAAGAGTAGAATGAATGAAAGCGAAACCCACTGATGCCATAATGTCTTGTGCCATCATGTCCTTTCTTGATTCTATTGGTCTGCCCGGCTGATTTTTTTTCCATCAGTTTTATGTTTATTTTGGTAATAGTGATAGCAACCTCTTTATGCTTTTTTCTTATTTCTGCTGAATAAACTCCATTCAATAAGTACATATATGAGACAGAGAGGGAGAGGAGAGAGAGAGAGAGAGAGAGAGAGAGAGAGAGAGAGAGAGAGAGAGTGAGTATGTGTATGTGTTACCTTATTTCCTTGTCTGATGGTTTTGTGTGGAAACACAATCTTGGCTTCTACTCTTTTTAAATGTGGAGTGAGCAAATGTGTGTGTGTGTTTCTGTGTTTTATTATCTATGAGGTTTTAACTGTGGCTTACTGTTTAACCAGGAGACCTAGCAGGACAAAGCAGAGCTAACTAAAACTGTATTCCTGTTGAGAATCTCCAAGGTTTGGCAATACTGTAAAATGGTACTTTGGGTAAAAGTTGTCATTCATCTTTATCAGAGTTTAGGGGATTTTTTAAAAAAGGAATGTTTCAGGGGGTCTTTAAAAAACATTTTCTTCAAATGTTCATTGCATCTGAGATCCCATTTTTGTCCCTTTATTTGCTCCAGAATACCGCCAGACTGCCAACAAAGAAGGGCCTGTGCTCCCAGGAATTTTCTGCATTCCTCTCTGGAGTAGGCATTTTTCTCAGCTACAAAGGCCCTTTGGCGAATTCCCTCTAATCATTGGATTTTCCCTGGACTCTGATAGGTGCCATTCATGGACTTGTTCTGCTGTTTGATGGGACTGAGGCATTAATGGGATCTTTTCATGATAAATAAAACTGGGTAACATTAACAGAAGGCTCACAAATCTGCTGTTGTCAGAGGTGTAGTGCTTTCTCTCTTTTTCTCTTTCCCCTCTTCCTGTTAGTTTTTTTTATCTCCTTTCTCTTTGTGAAATGTGTGTGTGTGTGTGTGTGCATGTGTGTACAGTCCAGACATTTCTAGAAGAGGATCTGCTGACCTTTGCTGGTGCTCGTAAGTCAACGGCCAATTGCAGGCCTTTGTTGGACACAGACGATTCTATAAACTGATCCACGGGAGCCCCGGCATGCAGGGAGGTCTGTGTTTTCCTAATTGATTAAACAGTGGAGGAACACTGCATGAAGAATCTGATTTAGAGATCTTTCCGACATGATGACATTTAATTACCAAAAATAGCTAGTTGCTGGGATGAATGGGTCCATGAGAACCAACACTTAACGTGAACATCGGGCTTCCTGTGGCTGCCCTCTTGCTGGGCCACCTCCGGGTCACACTTTACAGTCAGTTTGTGTCCTTGTTTCTTGTTTTCTTCTCAGAAGAATGGAAAACCAGACCATAGAAGCAATTGTAGAGAAGCATGGCTCAGAATTATTTCAGGTGATATTAACATGAGTGTTTGATGGAAAGTAACTATGCCATGAACTCTACAATAACTCTACAATATGTTTTTTATGTTTATTTTATGTTTCCAAGAAAATTATAGAAAATAAATTTCTCTTTTCCCCTTTCACTTGTCATGGTGGCTATTGTAATAATTGGGGCTTACACATGCTGGCCTACTGTGTGCATGGGCAGTGGTTATGGGCTCAGTCATGTGTTGCAGTGGGTGGGGAAGAGGTGTAACCTCCTCTTGCAAAACTGCTGGGAACACACTCAGTGCATCTGGATGGCACTGGGCTTCAAACACTCTCACGTACATAAGGCAAACATTCTGTCTCTAAGCTCTATACCCCAGCCTACATTCTTATTTTAAATAGAAATCCTTGTGCTATGACTTGGGGATACTTTGACATTTAAACAACCTAGTAGAGGTGTTCTATTAATTTTTTATTTATTCCTTCATGTTCCAACTTCATGCTGGTACCAAAGGATAAAGAAAAAAATTGAAATGGTCATTGAGTGCACCACATGAGGAAATATCCAGAAAAAATCTTATAAAATCCCAGAGTCTATATCCTAGAATTTTAGCTGGGAGAAAGGATGAAAGGGGAAATACTCATGGTTTCTCTCCTGAGAAATAATAGCTTTAAATGATTTGTTCATTTGGTGTCCATCCGGCTAACTGAACAAATCATTTAACGCTATTATTAGACAAAGAACCTCCAGCTCCGGGCACATCTCTTCAACACCACCATTCTCCCTGCATTAACATACGCCTCAGAGACCTGGGCCCTATGAAAGCAGGATGAGAATGCTATTCGGGTCTCCCAGAGAGGAATTGAAAGAGCTATGCTTGGAATATCACGCCTCACTCAAGTGAGAGAAGGAATCCTTCATATTCCTGAATCAACCAGATGCCATTGGGCTACATTGGCACGTGATAGGTCCAATGGAAATGTTACTGGCGCCCGCACGAGCAAATCGATGAATAACGGGATGTCAAGTGATCAAGTGATCACGTGTTCATCCTGGTTTGGAGTGAATATTCAACAAGAGGCTAAACACCCAATTAGGTGAAAAAAATAGGACACCAGGTTGCCTTCCAGCTTAGAGGTGGTGATGTTGTTTGGTAGCCACCAAAATGCCCTATGGAAACCTTAGTAAGTTTCCATACATACAAGTACTTTATTTTTTGTTGAATAGGGAAAAGTGACCATCGCAAGCTGAAAAATCATTATTTGAGGTAAAAGATTATTTCATTTCTGTGGAGGAGGAGGATTTATTTGATGACTGAAGCAGTTTGCTCCCATCGGTGCACTAAAATCTCTCATGAGTCATTCTTGCCATCACTTTTCCTGTACTTTTATAATACTAACAAGGTGTAATTTCCACATTTCAACAGAGACCAGATGGTACTGGTGGTTCTTGCAGAGCCCTATTCTTGGTGCTTGCTGGGATCCTTTTTTTCCCATTAAGAAAGTATTCTTAGTTGTTAAATATCTGTTATTCAGTGTCTGAGTGTTTTGTACAGATGAATCTTTACATTTGTCAATGAAAGCCTTGAAGGCCAAACTGTCATTGGCTTCTACTACATTCCTAGTAATAGCAACTAACTGTTGAGCAACAATGACGGCAAACACTTCATTCACATTATTCTTAATCCTATTAACCCTGCAAAATTACATTAGTGTTGTTTCCCTTTTACAGATTAGAAAATGGGATGGAGGTGTATTCTAGTGTAAGAAGCTCAATTTCTACCACTTCTTGTAAACTGGGATGATTTTGTTCTTCCTGTTTTCCCCTTTGTCCATTTATAAGTCTTGCTTCCAAATAGATGAAAATGTTAAATAATTAGCCAAATGTCCAAGTGTTTTCAAATAACTTTTGATTGTACAACTTTCAGTTTATGACACATATCAGGGCAGATCCTTCTCTGCTTATTCACTATGGTCATTGCATTTAACTTCTTTCTTCTCACAATGGCTTCAGATCTTACTTTTCCTCTTTGCAGTTCTCTCCATAAGCTGTTGACTTTTCTTTCTCAGATTTATGGGACTCAGATAGTTTGGAATACAGTGATACAGTGACAAATAGTTTGGAAAAAGCTGCCTTAGGTGCAAGAAAATAGTGCTAGATATTTTATAAATTTGAGAAGATTTGAATAGAGGGAGCTGAAGATTTGAATCAGATTTATCTCTAGATGAGAAGAAATTCTATAATTCAATGGAAATCTGACCAAACTTCTGAATCTGTATTGAGGAAACACCTAACTTAGACCATTCTCCACATTCAAGATATTTATCAGAACGAGCTCTGTTAGGACCATTCAGATCTGGACAGTTTTCATTTAATTCACAAATATCCCACAGTATCCGAGGAAAGCTGATAGTTCCTGCTCCACTGCAAACTGCCCTATCACATCTTAACTGTCAACAATTCGTGCCTGGTTTCCTGAAGCCTGGGGTTTTCTACCTCTCACAAAGTCAGACATGAAGGCAGGTATGTGGGAAATTTAATGAAATAATAAATAAGTCCTAAATCCAAGGAGAAAGGGAAACATGTCTCAGTCATCTTGAATAGTTGATTTTCAAAACCCTGACTTAGGAAAATTCCTTCATTGTTGCGAATTATTTTTTGTATGGAGTTTAAACTCCTGTTTATTGCTATTAGCAAATTGGGGCGTGTTTAATCTGTTGGCAGTGAAAGCAGTTTGGGTTGAGGTTCTCTTGATTATTTCAGTCACTGCTACCTGTACAGTAGAAAGAAAGCACAGAGATTCTCAGTGTCTCTGCATTCTGTGGGAAGGCATGTAGCACTCTAAAAAGGGTTGCAATGAGACCAAGTAATGAAATGACTTAGAACACAGTTTCAAAGACTCATATTTATTCCCACTGCAAGAACACAATCAGATTCTTCTTTCCAAAATGGTAGTATATTATCAAGTAAGTGGAATCTGTTCTTTGTTCAGAATTTAACTGATTGCTCTAGAGACCAGAGCTTATCAGTCAAATTGCATGATTCTAGTAGGAACTGAGCAAGTGCAATCACTTTTTCTCTTTATGTTCACAGTGAGCTAACAGTGCTCTCAAAGTTACTGATGGTCAAAGGACTCTGTCTAAGGACAAATCTGTGGACCTTAGCAGTGCATGGAGAAGGCTAGAGGCCTCACAACAAAATTGTTTCCTGCTTTCAAAAAAAGACAACTAAAAACAAAATTAACCCACTATTTTAAGTAGAAGTTGTAGTCATTTCTAGTCTGCAAGTTCTGCTCAAATATTTGCTCACATTTTGAAATATTCTACTTTAAAAACAATATTTCTGTTCCAAAGAAACATTAAAAATAAAGAACCAAACTCAGTTTCTAAGGGGAATTTGTGAAAGCAGAGGATGATCTGAATTTGTTTTCTATATATTTGTTCTTTTAAACTCACGCTATTGAATGCCAAGTGAACAACCTTCTCTACCAGCATATTCCTCAAAACTAATCTTTTGGGAATGCTAGAGAACTAGCACTGAGGTTAGCAACATTGTTGATGATAAATAAGGTGTGTACATACATCATTCCAACACCACATCATCACCAGAAACTTGGCTTCCCTCCACAATGCCCTGAGGGACCCTCTCATCTACCCCCACACCTAGGTAAATTCATTGCTACAGACCAACTCCCCAGTTCTGTTTCCTGTTGTCATTTTTTGTTGCCTTATTATTTTTCTCTCCATCCCACATATGAGGGAGCTCATTCTGTATCTAGGGTAACATGGGTACAATAATATTGGCTTTTATGGGCTTGATGTACAGAGTTACTGCACCCTACCACCACAAAAGTGTCCAGGACCCTTCACCACTGTCCCTGTCACCCCTCTCATGCCACAGGACTTTATACTCAGAATCACAATGTGGCTTAAAGTAATTCCAGTTTTCTCACTATCTGGCAAAATGGCACTGTGTTCTTACAGGCTTTCATTCTGAATTTTCTCAATTGTGTGGAGTAAGGTTGTCTGCTGAACTAGGTAGTATAGATAGAAAGTAAAACCAGCTAAAGTGTGATGTAAAAGAAGGAAGGGCTGAGTCTACTATGAATGAAGGTAGGTATATGTATGTATTCATTGGAATCACACATGGAGGGCTCACTGCAAATACCATGTCCCTTTCATTGCTTCCTATTACATTGTAATTTGATATCAGGCATATGGAGACATTTCCTACAAAATACTTATTGGAACTAGTGGCTTTGCAGCCAAGAAAGACTGAAACTTGGGAGACATCAATAAAGATGTGTCTAAAAAGCAATTCTGTATAGTTAAATGGATGCATGGTTGGTGCCCATTTAAAAATTAGAAAAACCTCCAGGTCTTTTTTTTTTTTTTTTTTTTTGCATGAGAAATTGCTCTATTGTAAGTCACCGGTTTGTGGCATCAGTTGTAGTCCACTAGGAGCCTGGAGAAATGCTGAAGTTCACAAGAAAGTGATCAAAGAGGGTCAGGACTTCTGAGAGAGTCTACGGGTACATACGCAGGTTGAACAGACTGGGACATCCTAGAGGCCAGGGCCACGCAAGGGTTCCTGGTTAACAGGAGCCACTGCAAATAGGAGTGAATATAAAAGGTTCCAAGTGTCACCATGAATATTTATTTAGGTCAAATGTTAGCAAAACGTTTCTGACAGCCTTGTCAAACAAGCCTGCATCAGTGGGCCAAAGAAGGATGTTTGTGCTCTAAAGGCAGAATTCCTTCATCCTAAATATGAATATGGATTAAATCATGGCACATCTGAGTCACTAGTTATGTCTCTTGGCCTCACAACAGTTGAAGGCCCCTCTGGAGATGTGGCCCATAACAGATTCCCAGAGTGAAATAAGACCCACACCAACAAAATTATATTCAGGATAATTGCCCAGAGCAGCTTGTTTTCCTCATGGAAATAAAGAAAAAATGTTTTAGTTTTTCTTTTATTGGTGGGGAGGGGGAAAGTAGCGGAGGGGTGTTATATGCCCATTATCAGTAAATGACTGATAAAAATAAAACAGTAAAATGACTGGGAGACAGCGTATTGAGGTACATGAACTCAGTGACCAAAGAAAAGTGAGACAAAGATCGTCAGAACTCCACCCAGCAGAAGAGCCTATTATAGTCCGGCTCACATGGCTGCTTGCGGCCGCACAGGTCATCAATAAATGCTGGATTTAGAGGTGTCTACAAGAGTATGCCACTCTCACAGCAGAGCCTGGCAAGCCTCCCCGTGTTGTATTTGATATGGCAAATACTAGCAACAATTATAGACCTGATTCCCATGACCTGATGTAATTCTTTGAGGCTCATTATGTTCCTGGAGCAAGCAGATGCCCTTGGGCTCTACTAGCATGAGACAGAACATATGGAGATGTTACTGGTGCCTGCTCGAGCAAATCGATGATGAGCGGGAAGACAGTGATACAGTGATCAGTAAATAGCAAAATAGTGATTCTCATGAATAACAATAATAATATCTTGATTTTGTAGAATAATTTCCAAAGGACCCAGGACTAAGGAGGGTTTGGAGATTTATTTTTTATTAACAGTATTTATTTTTTAAAACTTTAAAAAATATTTTATTATACCACCGTTAGATATACCATTACAAGACGTTCATGTTTGAATTTTGGTTCTACAGTGTTCCAACACCCATCCCACCACCCCTGCCCATCTCCCATCACCAATGTCCCCACCCCCCCCTCCCTCTACCCCCAGTCTGCCTCCATGGCAGGTTCTTTATCTCCTCTCTCTCTCTCTCTCTCTCTCTCTCTCTCTCTCTCTCTCTCTCCTCACTTCCCTTTCTTACACATTGTAGACTATAATATATTCTAGAACATGATTGGTTCCACTAGTTTGATGTACTGGGTCCTGACCACAAAAATGGCGGCTATTATAGTGAGCAAGTCTCATCTGGCTGCTTCTGAGGTCCTACAGAAGTGACGGGCCTACACCCAAAACCCATCTTGCCTCCTGGGAGCCTCATGGCCAACTGAGCTAGAGGAGAGCTGGGAAGGACCTGGTCCTAGCCTACTTTGTTATCTAAGTCTCTTGCGCGCTGTGCACTGTCACAGGTGTGTGTCTGGTCTGCCCCTTGTCTGGTTCATCTGATTGTGTAGGCTGCGAGCCTGTAGCCATGCCCACTGGCATGGAGAGGGAGGAGCCCAAATCCCTGCTCCAATTCCAGCCAGCACGACTTCCCCCACATGACTGCTTTACCCTAGGAGCTACATTGGTCTTGGCCGGGGATGGGCCAATTCCTTAGAGACTCCATGGGCTGCTCCACGTGGACCAGGCAGCACAGCTGTGCATCTGGTCTTTCCCTTGTCCAGTTCATCTCTATTGTTACTGTTTTTGGCATATTGAATACACCACGGGTAGCTTACCAGGCTCTGCCATGGCTCTGGGTTCATCCCAGGGGACCCAGTCTTTTCCTATGTCAGACCATCCACCATCCAGGGCCCACAGGGCAGAGCCCTGAAGGTGTAGACAAGCCTATCCCCTGTCTGTCACCTGCCAACGTAGTTGAGCACTGTAGCCACACCTGCAACACCTCGAGGGGCAGGTGGCCCGGGTTGAAGATTTAGCTAGAGTCTTAGAACCTATGTATCGAGAGGCTAGAATCCAGATTTTGGACCAGAGAGATAATATATGAATTGAGCTGTAGAATTGCTGCTTCTGCCATAACTCTCTCTTGGTTCAGGCAATCTGCTAAGTGATCAGAACATGCAGTCACTGTATCTGGCTTCAAGTTATAAATTCATCTAACAATTATAACTTGTGGATAAATTCATTTTGGGAGGGGAGTCTCTTTAGGGATACTTCTGGTGATATGAGTTGAATTGAGCAGTACATTTGCTAGGCGTCTAGCAATACAGTGCTTCTTGGGGCTAACAGTGCTCAAAGAAGATAGAACCAACCCAGTGGTGCTTAAGAGCTACTAAGGCTACAACCAGTGATGCCATGATGGCAGTCCATATGGTGTCAGGGATCAAACTCTATGTTTGTGCATGCGGAGCATGCTTTTCTGACCCTGAGGCTGTCTACAGAATCCTGAAGAATTCAGTTTAAAATAACTTATAGAACTGAAGAGAAAATAACAGCAGATAAGGCACTTGCCTTGTATGCTACTAACTTCGAGTTCCTTGCAGTCCAGTATAGCTCTTTGAGCCTTGCTATGAGTGATCCCTGAGAACAGAGCCAGGAGTAACCCCTGAGTACTTAGAAGTGTGGCCCCAAACCCAAAATCAAACAAAAAGATCAGCAGAACATGGTGCCGGAGAGCTAGTAGCAGTGGGTAGGGGACTTGGTTTGCACACAACCAACCCAGTTTCCATTCCATGTACCATATACGATCCTCCAAACCCCACCAGGAGCAATCCCTGAACACAGAGCCTGGAGTAAGCCATTAGCACCACTGGGTAAGGTGCCAAAAACAGAAGAAGCAAATATCAGAACTTGCAAAGAAATATAAAATAATTTATATTGGGCTTGGAAATGCATGTTCTCATAATCTTAGAAGCTTGACCTTCTGGTTATTTGGTAAATAGCTTATAATAAGTAGACTTTATCATGTAAATTCCTATGTTTATGATAGAGGAATAAGAATAAATGCTAAAATATATTGAGTCTTTGTAAGAAATGGTATGTATTAATATCATGATGTACAATACGCTGAAGTGTATTTAATAGTCTTTGTGAGACAAAAGCAATTGAATGTTGTTTATCATCCTTTTTTGCCTCCCACCTCACACCTTTCCTGTGGGCAGGGCAAGCCTCCCAAGCAGTGCTCAGGGAACCCAGGTAGCAGTCCTGGTGAGGCTCAACCAACTAGGCCCGTGGCTCAATGTTAGAACTCAGGAATGCAGTGCTGTCCAGAACCTAAGGCCAGGGACCAGTAGCGATGCTCAGGACACAGTAGTTCAGGCACTCAACTGAGATTTGACCCCTGGCTTGATTTCTTAATTTTGAGATTCAATCTTTATATCTAAATATTAATGTTTAAATTCTTATTAAACTTCAATTCCACTATATTTTCAAACCAATTTCTCTTGTGGGGTTAGAGGGAGTATGAAGAGAATCAATCCCTAGGTCTGAGTGTGACATTTCTCTTTTTTTCATTGTCTGAAACTGTCTCTTTTCCTCTACATGCCTATATAAAACTATTATGCACACATGAAAGAAGGCAAAAAAATATTACCACCATTCTAATATATGGTTTACATTTTACTACTGTTTTCTTAGTTGAGGAGAGATAGAAAAATAAACAAAAAGCAAGTGAAATATTTTGTGTCAAAAAATCTGTCTATGATACTCTCTTTATCATACAGGCCTTCAATCCCCTGACTCCATTTGTTCTGAAAAATAGCCAGACAGTGCCAGTGATGTACGTGTTGATGCTTATTTCCGAGCACCCACACTTTTTTTTGCATGTTTCTACTGACACAGGGAATATTTTTCTTTCAAAAATGTATTTTCATTAAAACCACATGTTTGTTTCCTAACTTTTAAAGCTGTACATTCTCTTTAGAGAATGCAGATAACTCATTAAAATACAAGAATTAAAATTATTCCCTTCATACCAATATCCAGAGGAAGTAAGATTAATATTTTGCTGTAGTTATTTCATTTAGAAAGTCAGCAAAAAAAAATTTTTAACTAGATAGTGGGAAATTTGGATTATAGCAGGAAATCAGGATTATACTTTACATAAAGTTTGCATTTAAATTTTTATTCCTCCCCATATATTATGATAATTTCCCATGTCATCAAATATTCTTCTAAATAACCAGAGATCAGCAATAGTTGACTTAAAACAGTGAACAAGCTGCATTAAAAAAAAACCAGCCAGAACCTCACCAAAGAGCTGATGCTATGAATACCAATCATAGCTTAGTTGCTGTTCCATATGTTAATTTAATTTGACAGAGTAAGAGTCTTTGAAGTCCTAATTCTCTTTTGCATCCAATAAACCAGTTTTTATAGTGCCTGAATTTTAGTCATCAGCCTGCAGCTAAACTCATGTCGGGAAGTTGCCATGAGGTCGCAAGTAACAATGGCTGGAGGGCCAGTTCCTCTGGAAGTCTTGTGAGAGAGGTGAGGGAGACTGTGAGGGGTCACTCAGGGGGTCAGTGCCTTGGGGATAGCATCTCGTAGGCATACAGATTTGTTGCCATTTTATGTGAGCCCTTGAAGATTCCTCCAGAAGCCAGCCTGCAGTAGCCGGGCAACATTCATTAATAAGTGTTTATATACATCTTTGTGTTTATTAGCAGGCTCTGTGGCTTTAGGCGCTAAGCAGGAGTCTCAATGGTGTGTGGTTTTGCTTCCCATACTTGAGTGAGATGGCAGAGCTATAGTCTTCTACCATCGATGCTGTGAATTTGGATAGTTAGTTTATCTCACAGAGCAATTGGAGGACTGGGAGTTGGTGGACAGGGGTGGGAGGAGGGCAGTGGCAGTGCTATTTCATTGGATGTGAATTAACAGCGCTGGTTAAGAGAGGGGGAACAGAAAAAAGGATGAGCAGAAGAATTTAAATACATTGAATTGTACTGAACATTTAAGTTCAGTAAAGTTTTCTGTTCTGCTTTTTGGAGAGGCTAAGGTTCATAGAAGGCAGGAAAAAATGCTTGTAAAGTATTGCTGGTTTAGTAGTCGATTGTGAAGAACTCAGCAGTTACTCCCTTCGTCCAATATAGTTCGGTAATACTACTGACATTTCAGGCCAGGCCTTGTTAGGTCATTCACAATGACCCATCATCTACCCCACCACACACTTAGCTGTGCAAAGCATCAGGCTCCAAAAGGTGAGTGGGCTATTCTTGGAGCTGAAGACCAAGGAAAAGAAGTGTAAAAGGGAAAATTGGTCCTGATGGAGTCCTGTGCTGAGAGTTCTGGTCCTCACAGCATTTGTCCGATACTGGATGACTCAAACCATTAATGGTCATGACAGGGAAATGATGGAGACATTAAACGCGGCCTGCGCCTCTTTGGCAGCACCTGGAAGGCCTAGTCCTCTGGGAGCCCTTCATTAATGACAGCAGTTTGGGAAGACTGAGCCGAAAGCTGGAATGGCCACTTAGGAGACACACCAGCCAAAATTTAGGGAAATTGGTCATTAACAGGAAGTGGTTGGACAAGTGCTTCATTTTTCCAGGAAAGATGTTTCTAGGTAACAATTCTGTTGTGAACAAGGGGTTCTGGGATGTGGTAGACATGGGATTAAGCAGCTGCACTGGACAGTAATGATGTCATTGAATTTCCAATATAATTTCCAGTCCTTCTGTTTCTGGGTGATAACAACCCTAAATTTTGCTTTGGCTGTTCATTTCAGCTTCTACTATTACCTTGTAGCCTCTTTTTACAAATATAGCTTGGGACCTTTTTATATCCAATTGAGGTTTTTTACCCTTTTGTGTAAACTTGATGCCATCTCCATCTTAATCTATTTTGGCTACACTAAGATTGTGTCACTGACTGGTACAAAGGATCACTATCACTATCACTATCTTCCCATTCATCATCTATTTGCTTGAGCGGGCACCAGTAATATCTCCATATGTCCTGTCTCATGCTAATAGACCCAAGGGCATCTGCTTGCTCCAGAAACATAAAGAGCCTCAAACCATTATATTAGGTCATGGGAATGAACTAATATAATTGTTACTGGTATTTAGCATATCAAATACAACATGGGCTTCTTGCCAGGCTTGCTGTATGGGTGGCATACTCTTATAGTCACGTTTAAATATTGCATTTATTGATGAACCGCGTGGCCGCAAGTGGCTGCGCGAGCTGGGCTGTGATAGGCTCGTCTGCTGGGTGGAGTTCTGATGAGAGGAATCCGGATGTGGAAAATGGCGGCCCTCATGGACTGGGGGTCATCTGGCTTGTTGTGAGGCTCTGCTGGGGTGGCAGGCCAGGGCTAGAACCCGCCATCCCTCCTGGGTGCCTCGTGAGCGGCTGGGCACAGGGAGAGCAAGTAGCAGCTCTGGCCCATGTCTGTAAGCCTCTGGATCAGCATACCTTGGCCAGATTGAAAAAACCTACTGCAGGGTGGGGAGTCAATGATCCGGGCTGTGATAGGCTGTTGCTGGGTGGAGATCTAACGAGAGGGAAGTCCAGATGTGGAAAATGGCAGCCCTCATGGAGTTGGGGAGGGGGGTCATCTGGCTTGTTGTGAGGCATTGCTGGGGTGGCGAACAAGGGCTAGAACCTGCCATCCCTCCGGGGCACCTCATGAGCAGCTGGGCACAGGATAGCTTGAGAAAAAGTTACAACTCACTGTTCTGGAGGCTTAGAACCTCCAGATCAGACACCAACAGGGTAAGAAAGGGACTTCTTTTGGGGTACAGACTTCTTATGTCTTTACAACTGGAGGGAGCAAGCAAGCTTTGTGGATGCGAGTGGGTAGGGAGGGGGCTCTTTTAGAAAGGTATTAATTCCATTCACCAGGACTTCCAGCTGTCCAGCTTCCTATCTCTGCAGGTTAGGACTTCCACGAATGTTTTAAGGAAGTGGAAATATTTTCAAACCAGAGGAGGATCTTTAGTATGACAGTAAGGCAATTGGGGGTACAAAATATTCCTTGAGGGAAAATACCAAGTTAGACACTCCACGTGGCTCAAAAATTTGTCTAAGATTTCATTACAACTGCAGTGCTATCTATCTATCTATCTATCTATCTATCTATCTATCTATCTATCTATCTATCTATCTATCTATCTATCTATCTATCTATCTATCTATCTCTCTATCTCTCTATCTCTTTATCTCTCTATCTCTCTATCTCTATCTCTCTATCTCTATCTCTCTATCTCACTATTTCTCTGTCTCTCTCTATATCTATCTATCTGTCTGTCTGTCTGTCTGTCTGTCTATCTATCTATCTATCTAGGTTTGGGGACAGCAGGTAGTGTCCAGTGACTACAGTACTCAAGGCACCACAGGGTGTATGGGATGGAGCATGAGATCTGCATACAAAGCATATACTCCAACCCACTGGACTATCTTTTAAACACATCACCTTAATCATCTTATTTTTTAAACTTATTTGAGGCACCATGTTTTATAATGTTGTTAATGATAGGGTTTCATGCATACATTGGTCCAACCCTGCGTCCTCCACCAGATCATCTACTTCCGTCCATCATTGTCTTAAGCATCCCTCTTTTCAATCACCATGCAGTAAACCTCCCACACCATGCGAGAGGAATGGTATAAAAGGTATTCTGTATTACCCGTATTTGACTCTGAAATAGCCACCACACACAAATGGTGATGTGTGACTGTGACTTCTATTCCCCCTCAGGAATAGGTACAGGAAACAAGAGCCATGAGTCATTCACTCTAGTTTGGAAAACCTATGCAGATGTAGCTGTCAATTCCCAGTACATCCTCCTAGTTGTGCAGTTTCTTATTCATCCATTCCAATGTCTTCTGTACACTTTACCCTGCAAACTCCTTTGTCTTGGCTTCATTTCCCTTCTTTCTGTCCCTTGTAGTATTTCTTCTTTTGTCTTTCTCATAATTCTTTTGACCTTTGCAGTCTCAGTTTGAGTAAACTTGCCTCAATGAGTGTTAATTTTCCCCTAGGTTTTCTGTTTCTTAGCACACTGTCACTGCATTGTAATGACTTGACAGAGTATCTGGCTCTGCCTCCAAGACATTTTCTTCTTTAGCAATGCACCTGGCACCGAATAGGCACTTCATAAATGTTCCTGTTCTCTTACCCTAACAGTGTCAATAAGAAGCTTAGTCTGCTTTCTTACTAGTCAATTTACAAACAGACGTTAGGAATCCAGCACCTGTGTGGGTTGAGGACTTCCTGCAACATGGGCAAACTACAGCAAACGGGTTTTTGTTACAGAACTATAATCTTGACGTACTTTAGCCCCACCTGGATTCCAGTGTAATTGCCTTTACAACATATATCCTGCCCTCATCTTAAAAAAGCTTTAGTTCAGGACACATCCGCTGGCAGAGGATTTGTTTTTGCTTTCTCGCCTAGGAAACTGTGGCTTAGCAAACTATTAGACTGACCTAATAATTTTCTTATTTTTAATAACTGTTGATTAATTGTACAACACAAGTAAATAGATTGGCTATATATATTATACTCAGTAATTACATGTTAGCCATTTGATAATTTAATAGCGGAGAGCACATTTTACCATGTCTGTGTGTAAATCCTGTACCTGGAAGCCCAGGACTTTCAAAAAGAGTACATCAAAGTAATTGTTTTGCCTGGCACCAGTACAAATTTCTGCTGGGACCTGTCCCATTTAATATAAATTATATTACCTGTGGAATTTAAGAGGATGTCAGGTGTAGCAGACCCTGCAGGCAGGAAATTTAAATTATGGACTGCTTTAAAACTAAACAAAACAAAACTCTCGTCTGTTCCTGTAATATCAGATTTTTAGCATCCTAATTTCAACTTAATTTTTTTACAGACATTCTGTATTTGTATAGAAGACAAGTTCAAAGACTCTTATTAATTTTCTAAGGGAAAGTGAAAAATATATAAAGCAATTGACATCAAAGGACAGGTTAACCATGGTGTTGTGTCAGAGATGTTATTATCTGATAAGAATATTTAAAAGCTGGCCTCTCCCCACCCAAAAAAAAAGAAATAAATAAAATGTGGCAATTTATCCAATATAGCTAAATCATCATGTGTTATAATGAGACCTAGTGGCAAACTTGAGTTTTGACCTATGGACACGAATATAGGTAGAACTCCCATGGGCAGGAAGAGTGGAGCATAAAGAGCTCCTTAATTGTGCATCTATTGGACACAACTTGAGAACTGCTGATAGCACCACGTTGTGACACTTTCAGTCTGTGGCAGGAACATAGAGCCCAGCTCTACTCAGCTGAAGAGCTCCTGCCTTCCACGCGTGTCCAGACCCTCACTGACTTTTCCACATTGGCAACCCCGATGGACTTGGCCCAGGTGGACTTTGAATAGGAAATTGCTACATACCTATCATTGTGTGTAGTTGCACTTGAAGAATAAACATTTTCACTAAGACAAAAGAAAAGAGATCGAAGTTAATAATAAAGTGATATATTGAAAAGTGATGGAGAAGGAAGTAAAGAGATAGAGAAGCAGCGATGCAGAGAAAAAAAAGAGGAGGGCTAAAATCCAAGCAACCAAGATAGACTGCTCTCCACCCCTCCTCTCACAGTTCCCTGAATGGTCCAGGCCATTTTTAGGCTCAACCAAGCACAGGTCACAGCGTGGCCTGGGTCAGCACAGCTGGAAAAGTGATCTTCCCGCTGCTGCCACTGAGATGAAAAGCCTCTGCTCCATCCCTCCTTCTCAGTTATCTTTCCATTCTCATCACAGAGGCTTCCATCGCCAGGAAGATGCTTTCTTGATTTTTTCCTTTCTGTTCAATAATCCATATATGTTCTTGGAAGTCAGTATTACAGACATAAACTGTACTTACTGAGGCACTATGTTAAATCTTTCATCTTGCCTAAAAAAATTTACATCTTGTTCCTCACTTTCATAAGATATGTTTGGTTGTCACCAAGTCACTGATTATTGAATGAGATGCTAGGTGGTCTTACTCTGAATATATACACTAAGAGTTGACCGTTCCACATAAAGCATTGTTTTTTCCCTTTGACTTCTATGTCTTTCTGCATACTGCTTTCCCTGGTCCCCAATTTCCCATGGATATCTTTAGATAGAAAATTCGGTACTAGATCCTAGGTTGCTTGTTTTCGGTTTCCTCATTTTCACCCCCTTCAAACATAGCTCTTATTAGTTCTTAGAGTGCTGTCCAACTTAAATGGAAATGAACACCTCCATAGCTTTCTTTTTAGTTTCTTGTATGCTGCTTTTATTTTCCTTAAAGAAGGCTAAGTATTACCCTTTGTTTCAGGGGTCGCTGGATTCAAAGACCTATACTCAATTTTTTTTCTAGGAGTAGGCACCCTCACCAGTAGTGCCCAGGAACCTGGGGGGCCTCTCCTGTTGATACTTGGCCTGGTGGTGTCAGGCCTGATGGTTCAGTGCTCAGGTCCGAGGATACAGTGCTGCTTCTGCCTAGTGGTGCAGAGTTCACAAAGGCTCCACCCATTGGTAATGCCAGAGATTGAATTCGGTCCTCAGTTATACCAGGCATGCATGCTAACTCTTTAAGGGAGACCCCTATCCCCCCATATTCAACTTTGTAATTTTGGAACGGAGAAGACTACAAAGAAGCAATTAGCAATCACTGTCCGTAGCTGGACCTGGTTTCAACCTTCCCTCCACCCCATCCCCCTACAAGCGTATTCCTTTACATAAGTTGGTAGAGGGATGGAGCCACTACAGTCTCGGTAACAATGATTAAGAGTCTCATGATTTCATGAGTAATAGCCTTAAGCTGGAGAAGCACGAGGACATTGTCTCATTTTAAAACCTGTTATTTATCTAATAGACATCCAACTCTTTGTTTTTGTGTACTCAAATCACTTAGAATACTTCCATAATTTAAAACAGCAAGCTTAAAGTGCAAATAAGTTTACATGATGCCACTGCACTCATATGTGGGTCTGGGAAAGAGCTGGGTTTTACTGTTAGACACGGACATTCAAAGGTCAGGATAGCAGACATGTTATCTCTATCACTTGTCTTTTAAATTAGTGATAGATAAAAGGATAGCTTCATAATGGAGCTGGTTGTTGCAAGGATCAGGCTTCTTAAAACCTTAATATGCCTTCAGGCTCCCCGGAAGCAGGTGATGGGGTAGTTAGCATCCACATCCTCTGCTCTGCAGAGCGGCTTCTCTGCTGACACATTGCTTGGCTGAGCTCCAATGAAAGCTGTGTGATGACAGCAAGATTAGGATTCAGGAAGCAGGGCTAGGTCATAGGCTCTGCATTGTCTGTTTCTCCTAGTCCCTTACATGCTTAAGTCCACCAACACCGCTTTCCCTAAAGCCAGGCCTCCTCCTAATGAGCTCTTGGCAATCAGAATTCCTATCCTAACCAATAATTTCATTTGGGCCCCTTCTCTCTATTGCTCATCATCCTGGTGTTAATGAGTTTTATTACACTGTAGCTTCCCCCTTCCCTTAAAAATCAAGACACAAGTGTAGAAAATAGCATAGCCTGGTTCAGTGTTAGTGACTCTCAAGATTTGGAAATTACTGCATTCAACTCTTATTGATCGATAATATAATGTTTCTCATTATTTGTAAGCATGGTACAATAGGAAGAGGCCTATTTTGGAGGCATTGCAACACTAAATCCCACTGTCTTAGGCCATCATTGGACATATTTAGAGGAATACATTTGGGGAAGAAGCTCAAGTAGCTAAACCAGGTTTTCTAATGCTTCCTGATTCAGCTGTAGGTTCCTTAAAATCTATGTCAATATCTATGCTTTCTCCCCATCTATTCTTTATTTATATTCTCTTTACAATCCCTAAACCTCCAATAGTTGTTACTAGAACCACATTTTCCAGAACAATTCCTATGATAGTTGATAAATGTTATCAAATTTCTTTAAATCACTGCATCTTATTTTGGAAAACTAAACAAAACGTTTTTAAATGTTAGGGTGGACTTATTAACAAGTTAATTTTTTTTGTATTTTTACTTTCATTTCCTGAGAGTATACACTGTCTTGAAATTTAAGTCCTGCAAAAATAAACCACTGTTCACCTCGTTTGTTTCAAATGTGAATGAATGAATAAACAAGTAAAGATGTTTTCCTTTTCCTTTCAAATTTAGCTTCAGTACATCACTGTCTCAAACCATTATGAAACTAGTCTGTGAAGGGACATGGGTGTTCCTGATGTCAGTCCTTCTTAGTGTTCTGTCAGTATGAATTCTATTTGACTTCAACTAATCTTCTACTTTTGCCAACAGCTCAGGTTTTACAAGTGATTCATATCTAAGTGTAGGAAACACTGTGAAGTGATATACTTGACAGATGGCAAACCCTCAGAATGTGTTTGCAAATACAGGTTAAGATTCTGGAATGAAGCCCGGAGTGATAGATTAGAGGGTAGGGCACTTGCATTTCATGTGACTGACCCATGTTTGATCCTTAGCATCCCGGATGGTCCTCCAAGCCCACCAGGAGTAATTCCTGAGTGTAGAGCCAGGAATAACCCCTGAGCATCGCTGGGTGTGGTTCCCAAACAAGACAAAACAAAAAGATTCTGGAAAATCTAGAGGCCTAGATCCGAGGCCTCTTTATGAACTAAATGTCAAGTTGTTTAACTTTCTTGGCCACTGTTTTCATAACTAAAGAATGAATTTGGAACAGGGAAGATCGACAGGTATTAAGTGCCATTTTCATCCCTGGCATCATATGGTCTCCTAAGCTTCTCTGGTTATAGCTCTGGAAGCTCCCAAGCACTGCTGGGTGAACCACATCTTGGCATCCTTGGTCCCTTGCGTTCAACTGCCAGCCCAATTGGCCAAGTTTTGCTGCACATGTCCCCTAGGTCCCAAAGCACTGCGATGAGGCCCTGTATAAAAAGAATAAATTGTCAAAGGATGAGAATGCCTAATGAATGGGCCCAAATGAGACTTAAATGGGGGCATTGTATGTTTAAACTGAGAACACTCTTCAATTTAAATCAAGTTTTAAAGTCTGCTGCCTTGAGAATTACAAACACCCCTCCAGTGGTCATTTAGGGTTTACCTACTCTGTGGCAAGACCACATTTAAATATTCCTATTCAGACCAGTGTTGCGGAAAATACCTTCAGGGAAGGACTCTTTCTCACCAAGATAATCACCTAGACAGTTCCAAAAAAACCAATGTGTTTTTGTGAATCATTTATAATAATGATTGTCTTGTTTTCTCTTTATTTCCCTCTTTGGCCTCTCTTCTATTCCTCCTCTTCTGTTTTCTGTGAAGTTCTGTAGCTGATATTCTCTCTGGCCACTCGTCTCAATAGTTTCCTCCATTTTAAACAAACTGCACTTTTCATCTCCTCATTGGGTCAGTGCTCTTGATTTCTGCACAGGAAGAAGATTCCACAGGGTTCCTCCACGCTCACTTCAGTGCACGAAGCCTTCTGGTAAGGAAGCTTTGCTTCATATCACATTGAGACCCGTTTCCTATTCTTGCTGCTTCATGAGTTTCCAAACAGCTGGTTGCCATCCTTGGGGTTCATCCTTCCTAGACAGTACTTCAAAAACATCATATCAGCTTTGTGTCTTTTTTTCAAGCATGAGTTATAGAACTTCCTTTAACTTTTTTCTCTTCAGTACAACATTCAGTCTTTTAATAAGCAGCAGGATATAATTAAAAGAATATGGGCTTTGTAGTTTGACCTGGGACTGAAACTTTGCCATGTAAGTCATTAGCTGTTGGACCCCAGGCTGAGAACCTAGATTCTCTGAACTCACTTCCCTTGCCTGTCAGGTAGGATAAATGGAACCTAGCTCACAGGATCCTTGTCACATGATGACACATGTTATGTCTTCGGTGTATAATTGGTGCTGTAATAAATGTTCTTTTCCATCCCCTCTCCTCTCTATAATTTTTCTCTGCATCAGGACATGACGTCCTGCTAGTTAAATATTAAACACCATGTTAATAATCAGAAATTATTTGCTTATCTACTCCTTAAAGGCAGGCCTGTCTCCCCTAGTCAGCTGTTGTAGCCCTAACTTTCCTATCAGTGATTGTCATTAGGGAAATCATTCTCATGCTCTATCTGCAGGGACAGAGATTACTTTTAAGAATCATTTCTGAGAGGTAAGAAGATAGCACAGGGGTTAAGGTGCTTGTCTTGTGTGCACGCGACCCTATTTCAATTCCTGGCTCCAGGAATTGAAGCAGCATCACCAGATGGGACCTGGTAGTCCCTGGCGCTTCAGGGCCTGAGCAGTAGCGCCTCCTTGGGCCCTAGCACTGAATCACTGCCCTGATTTACCGAGAATTTTCTGAATCTCCAGGACTCCTGAGTGCCACTTGGGAGCCACCCCTACACTGCCCCCACACACACAAAAAAGGGAGAAAGATCCAAGGAAGAGGTCCTCCTAAAGAAAACATTATCCAACAGAGTCATCTTGTTGGCTTTGGAGGAGTCCAGAATCATTTCTTTTCTTTTTTTCTTTTTCTTTTTGCTTTTTGGGTCACACCCAGCAATGCTCAGGGGTTACTCCTGGCTCTTCACTCAGGAATTACTCCTGTCGGTCCTGAGGGATCATATGGAATGCCAAGGATTGAACCCAGGTCAGCCACATGCAAGGCAAATGCCCTCCCGCTGTGCTATTGCTCTGACTCCCAGAATCATTCTTGACCTCATTTTCACCTTAAGGGACTCCTCCATTTACTCTATGTTGTTAACCTATGCTCTCTCCAATAATGAGACCCAGCATATAGCCTTCAGATCATTTTAAAAGCACTGAGTCTCTGGTTCTGATGCTTTCCCCTCAGCTTTATATGAATCCAGGATTTGGTTTCAGAGCTGTCCCAGATAGCACCTTTGCAAAAAATCATAAAGAAACGCTTGCTCTCAGCAGTGGCCTAGTGGGAAGCTGGGAAAGGAGGGAAGGCTGAGTGTTCAGCACTCCTGTACATGATGGCTGTTTATGTAGAAACCTCAGTATTGGCTCTGGTGTGCGCTTACTTTCAGGAGACAGAGTCTCAAAAGTGCTTTGTCTTCTTGGTGGCATCACAATCAGCCTTTCCGGCTCCACTGATCTCTTTTCCCATGTCTGTTGTTCCCTTGCAATTTGTAGATAGCCTTTCATTCCCTGCTTCAGATTTGGTCCTAGCTTTTGCTTAACATACACCTTATAAAACCTGCCCAGAACTTGAACTTTTTTGGTGGCATCATGCTTTGAATTTATATTTTGGGAAATTTAGGATGAAACCAAATAGATTTTACTAGAAAATTTAGTGACCTAGTAACAGATCATTATTAAAAGAAAGTGGTAACATCTGTACAGCTAACTTTTTTTCAGTTTTGCTACCCATCTTCTCTTCTCTGGAGATGACATTAATGACTATCAAAATGGCCTAAAAAGCAGTCGTTGGAGGTCATGAGGGACAAGACTTCCAGGGGACTCAATGAGCTACTTCAGATACCTCGGTCGGGAAGGATTATGGCTCTGAGAGGACTCCTGTGCCATCTCCATTAACCAGGAAGACCCTTTCACACTAACTGCCCAACTTGGCTCCCTTAGAACAAGTGGGTATAATGTACAGTTAAGCTTGTCAGAGCACAGGAAAATCAGTTCTGGTGATTATGATGAAGCTACAGATCTATGCCAGCTTGTTCTTATGTCCAAGGACAGAAAATTATTCTTAAATTAATCTCAAGAAGGTTGAAGATGAGTACAGCCAAATGTATAAAGGGAACTAAAAAGTAAGACATGAGAAACTTGAAGGTAAACTGGAGACAATTCTGACAGAACAATGCACTAATCATAGATAATTCTTGTGCTATGTCAGATACAGGCACATAGTGATGTGCCAATATTACACCAAATGTAATATTGGCACATCAAATTGCCAAGTATTGGCACATTAATACATCAAATGTAATATTGGCACATCAGCTGGAGTGCCGATAGTGCATTTATCTTTTCTTCATTTTTCTTCACTTGCTTTTTTTTTGAGTGAAGCAAGGTCGTTTTATTAAATGAAACTGACTTAGAAATACATGTGGGGAGAGAAAGAGAGGAAATACGTATTCAAAGGAAAACCTGGGCTTTTCCAGACTGGAAGAAGCTGGCAAGTGAACAAGGAACCAAAGTGCTGTAAATAGATCAGTGCTCAGGTGAGAACACAGGCTTGAGAGAGCAAGCCTTCCTCACTTCTAATGTACCTGCTTAGGCCAGTGCTTCCCTGGGACTTCTATAGTAAAACTGTTCTGGAGTTAAGTGAATAGTGGCTTAAAGCAGTTCTCTTATGTTTTAAAATCCAGAATAAAACATGCAAAAGGTGCAGCTCCTGATCTGTTTTAGGTTTGTGCAGGGCACTCCAAGAAACATTTCCTGCATATGACTTCTTTATACATCGATCACTTGTATCATTTGTCTTCCTGTTGTTCACCGAGCGGGCACCAGTAACATCTCCATACCTCCTGTTGCGAACTAGTGTAGCCCAAGGGCATCTGCTCGCTCCAGGAACACAAAGAGCCTCAAACCATTCCTCGGGTCATGGTAATGAGGTCTATAATTGATACTGGTTTTGGCATATCAAATACAACACAGGTAGCTTGCCAGGCTCTGTCGTTGTATTTGTATATATCTTGGCGATACTTTGAGGTAATTAATGTCTGGAATTAGTTCTTTGTAATGGTGGCAAAAGCTTAGATTGAGGAGATAATGCAAAAGAGCCTGTAGGTTTCAGCAGATTTGAGGGGAGGCTCAACAGAAGAGGGGACTGGTGGAAAGTAGATTTGGGGTACTAAGAGGGATCACTGGCACTTAAGGGAGCCTGCAAAGATGGCTTTGGGGACAGATAGGATATAATCTAATTTTGTTGGTTTCAATGGCAGTGAAATACCTTTTATGTTTCATGAACACGAGAAGTATGGTACTGAGGAAAGGGTGGTGCTAACTGAACCCTTATGAGTGCTCTCAGGTTTCCATAAAGGAAGAAAAGGAGCACAGGAGACCCAAGTGGGCTTGAGGACCCAAAGTGACAATGTGAGGCATCAAAGGACAAAACAAGCAGAGAACTTTGAGCAGCCCCTTGGCCTGAGCCCATGCGCCTGAGACTTGAGGTTTACTGGGGCACAGGTCCAAGTGTGGTAGGCAGCCCGATCCCTACTAGGATTCCTACAACTAAAAAGCATCAAGAATCTCATTAAAAAGTTTCAGTGTTTAGTTACTTTCATTTAAAAAAATAAGAAGCAAAGCTAACAAAAGCTGGGACCACCAAGGCAGAGGGAAGCACTAGATCTGATCTAATTCCCTCTGTGCTGTCTTACCACGGTGCTTTGTATGATAGCATTTGTCTCATGCACGAATGAGGGGGTAAGTAAGCAAAAGATTCAAGAGAACACATAGAAGTATTCGTGACTTTTTTTCAGACACCAGAGGGAAGTAGTGTTTAACAGGGTCTAGTAAATGTTTATAAAACAGGTAGAAAGGAGAAAAGTAGTCAAGAATAGAAGAGAAGACATAGGCAGGAAGAGAGGTTAAGGCAGGAGTGAAGTGGGCCATAGGTTTCCTGGAGTGTGAAGTCCCAGAAGTAAATGGTCTAAATTCTATGGGTTTGCATAATTTGTGTTTCCAGCTGTTCCTCAAACTTGTCTTGTCTCTCTGATTGAATGTCAGCTTTTTGGCAAAGACAAGACCTACTTTTGTGTATATAGCTTTAGTACCTAAGCAGTTTTATACGCATTTGTTCTTTACTTAATGACAGGTGGAGAGAAAGAAAGGCAAGTTTCAGTCACGTTTAAAAGGGTTTATTCAGAATTTAGCCAGGTAAAATAGTTCTAAAAAAAATCAGGCTAAAATGCCCTTTCTCCAGTTAGAGAAACCTTTTCTACACTTGGTTGGTGTACTAATTTGCTCTCCACCACCCCGTATCCCCACGTCTAGAAGAGAATGGGGGTGCATAATTTGCAGTATGCCCTTCAACACAGCTAGTCAGCTAGTCAAATAGCCTTCCTGAATTTCGCAAAATGAAGCAATGAATGAAAAAAACATACAACACATATCCAGATCTAGATATAGATATATGTATGTATGTATTTAGATATAGATATATTTATGTATATATCCATATCTATATGTATCTAGATCTAGATACATATAGATACATATAGATCTAGATATATAGATATAGATAGATATAGATAGAGATAGAGATATAGATATGTTGCTCTTTGGGTCACATCTGGCAATGCTTAGGCATTATTCCTGGCTCTGCACTCAGAAATTACTCCTACAAGTGTTCAGGGGATCATATGGAATGCTAGCGATCAAACTCGGATTGGCTGTATGCAAGGCAATGCCCTCCCTGCTGTACTATAGTTCTGGGCCCCTAAACTGCAAATATTTGAAGAGAGGGCTTCTCTTCCTTCACTCCATTTGATCTGTTTTCATGAGAATACCTGTAGGTATCTGAAGATGAATTAAAGGCTGTGATGCTCTGAAGGAAGTGAGCTGTCCATCTGCATTTGAGATAGGCAGAGAGGTCAGGTAGTTTGGCAACAGAACACCCACATGGGAAACATAAGCAGACTTGCTAAAAAAAAGTCGGTGGAGGCAATTAATAAATTTTGAATCTGAGCAATGTCTCAGTTGTCTACAGGACCCTCGAGAATGTTGTGGACTCCTGGAAAGCTTCAACATTTTAATTTTCAACAAGTGTGTAGGTCATAGTGATCTCATTGAGAAAAATAATTTTGAAATATTTTTTAAAATGTGATTTAACCTAATTTTAAAAGATCTAAGTTTTAAAATTAAATTATTTAAAATTAAAACTTTTTCCCCCCCAGGCTTTTAATAAAATATTCAGAATCCACCTTTGGTAGAAATCAAGAAAAAAAAAATACTATAAGCTGATAATAAATCAATTTTTAAAAGAAAAAGTTTCCAAAAGAACTTTCGCCAGGGCCAGAGAAACAGTACAGTGGGTAAGATAACTGTCTTGTGTACAGACAACCCTGACTTGATCCCCAGCACCACAAATGGTTCCCTGAGCACCACCAAAGTGACCCCAGAGTCAGTGTTAAGCTCTAAATGCTGATCTGTATGGCCCATTTCCAACAAAATTTTACTGGGTTTTATTTTCAGATCTGTTTGAGACCTTACTTAATATTATTGTGTTATAACCTCAAATCAGAAAGGATTCAAGACTGCTAAAAGAACAGATGAACTTACTTACAAAGTACTTACTGATCTATTCAGTGAATAACTTAAGCTCCTATAGTGTCCTGTACATTGGGAACCTAGAATCCTGATAAGGCAACACTATAAGTGCCGTTTCATGGCTTTAAATAGAAGCTTGAGAGTTTGTCTGATGAGAGATGGCAAATTTTCATATACTGAAAGAAAGCTTTTCTCAACACAAACCTCAGCCTGCCTTGCAAGAGATAATACTTAATTCTCACTGAAATTATTCCTGCTGTTATTGAAGTTCTATTTTACCTTGGTTTATTCAGTAGAGTGAAAGTTTCACCCACTTCTTTCTCTTCTTCAGGTTACTGAAACTCAAATTAAAGTAAAAACTTATTCAAGTGTATCTTCCTTAATTCTGATGCTTACGCTGATCCATCTTTTGCAGTCTCTGATGATAATCTCCAATTTCCCCTGTGTGTTTCTTTTTTTGGGCTATAAATTGAATATAGGAGAGACTCTTAAAATTTTCATGTGCCCTTGGGAATGTTACAAATAGTACTTCAATCAGTTCTGCATCAAATAACACACACACACACACACACACACACACACACACAACCCTCTAAAACACTCTAGATGGCAGCATCTTTGAGTCCTCTGTCTTCTGGCAGATGATACTTTTCTGTGGAGTCTTGATTGACTCCAGGAATTCTGCCTGACTTTACACCCCTTCAAGATAATGCTCTTGCATGTGTTTTCATATAATCAAGTTTCCAAAGTTTCCAATTTTACTTTTACTTTTCTTTTCTCTTCCAACTCGTTCCAGTTTTCCTAGAACATTTCTCTCCCTTTTTATTCCATTGCTCTTCTATTTTTTTTTTTGTCACTGTGGCTAATGTGGCCCCAGCAACACACATATCAGAGAGGGAGAATTGCCACATGTTTTGAGGTAAAATTTAATAGAATGAAGAAAGAATGCCATTAATCTCCAGCCCTTAAAAATGCCCAGAAGCTTCCATTCAGACCCTTCTTAAAACTTTCCATCCACTGTTTTTAATTAAACTGTTATTCCTTACATGTCAAATTCTAGTTAGGCTCAAAAATGTTTCTTACACTTTTCCTTATCCTTAACTTTTTTTAAAATTAACTATGAAGAGCTCAAGAGATTTTTAGCCTATGTTTTCTATTATAAATTGTCTTAGATTAGAGACTTTTGTCATCCAGACTGAGAATTTAACTTCTATCTACAGATTTTTTTATTTTCTCAGAGAAATCATTGTCTGAATTTGGAGTGAAATGGCCCTCAGAGTCAATCTTTAGGCTACTTTTATTTATTTGATTGGCCTTGAGTAAGTAAAACTGTCCTTCAGTCTTGTGAAATAGAACCAAGGGAACGATTTTTGGTATAACAAGGAAACTTCACTTCCAATACCTTAGGAAGTGATTGACTTGCAATTTAGGTGTATGATTGGAACTGCTAACCATCAATCTGGACACCAGGCTTCTAGTTTTGCTCCTGAAGCCACCTGTGCCTTTCAAGAAGGTGTTGCCATGCAGCACATCCTTTCCTTCCCACACTGTCTCTTATTTTCCATTGATTCTATACTGGTCTTCCTAGTAGGGCATTCAGTAATTGTGCCTGAACTGTGTTTAACCTTAGGCACAATGATAGTGAAATGAAAAGCACTTCAAAGTCATCAGGTTAATCAAGACAGATGAGGATAGTCAGAAAGGGGCGGATGCAGATCTTAGAGTATTTTCAGTTGGGTGCTCTGAGATGAGGATCTGTGTGTCCACACAGACATTCTCACACAGTAGAGGGAAGGAAGTTGCAAAGGGGAGAAAATAGAGCTATTGACTGAAGACCCATAAAGCTGTTTTTAGAATGACTGCATCTGTTGTATTGGGGAATGCTTCCTTTAAGAAGGGGTATATTATGCATCCCTCTTCCATTAAGACTATTTTGGGAAGAAATTACAGAAGCTAATATATTACCGACTCTCAGAAATCTCCTATCAACTGTCTCTTTTTGCTTGACACACCTGCTTTGCAAAAATAAATTAAACATTCTGTGCTTGGGAATACCAACCCAGGATCACAAAAAAAAAAAAAAAAAAAAACACTAAATTGGTGTGTTTATTAGGAAGGCCACCGCTGTTTAGAAAAGTAAGTGGGAATGAAAGTAGAGCAGTGGTTGACGGTTGTTCTTCTGGTGTGAGACTGCAGTGGATGTCAGCAATGGCAAAGACTAGGGAACTGTTTTCAGAAACTTTGAACTGTCCTGGTGAGAATGTTTCTGCTTTTGAAAACACTGTGGAGCAAGAAGTTTACTTTTCCCTAGTTTTGCAGATTGTATGCTTTGTCTTTAAAGTTATTTCCTAGGAGCAAAGGAATTAGGCTAGTTTACAGATTTTATTTTATTTTTTAAGTAATATTCACACAGCAAGCTGTGAAGCTCTATTTCAATTGGGACTTTGTGCCGGAATATGTTTATTTTAAAACATTAAAATAAAATACCTTCAGTGTTTAGCAATAAGAACAAGTTCTATGTTCATTAAGGAACTACCATTTTTGGTGTTTGATTTTGCCCTTTAAACCTACATTCAATCTACTTGGATGCTGGTTTTCAGTCTCCTTAACTGCCAGAATCACAACGGAAAGAGAGGTTAGGAGACTCAGCACCAGCAACAGGAAGCTCTAAAATGCTCCCAATTGTCACAGGAAACTTTCGACTTGCTGCTCTATCAGCTGTCTCCCAGCATGCATTCAGCTCCCCAGGGAGGTATATGGTGAGGGGAATAAATAAACAAAAAAAAAAACAAGAAAGCAGCCTCTAACCCCAGGAGCCGCACTGGATTCATTCAAGGAAAATGTAAGCAAACAAAAACAACCCAACTTTCTTGCATTCTCTCCCCTCCACGCCCCCCATCATTGTTGACTCTGAAACTGGCAAGCCTGTCTTCTTGCTGCTGAAGGGTAAAATAGGGAGGGCAGGTCATAACATAAACATAGGAAGGGCCTGACTACCCCTTTTTTTAGTAAAGGAGGGAGGAGTTTGCTGTGTTTTATGAACCTCTTTCAACACATGGAAATCTTATCATTCCCTTTAAAAAGTATACCCTCACAGCAGTTTCAGACCAGCCTGAGGTTCAGCCACAGATTATTTGTGTAAAATGGCCCCTTTCTGTAGCTCCTAGGAAGATGGTCAAAGGAGCCTGTTAATTGCTCTACAGGAGAAATTCCATGCGTGCCCTGTCTGGTGGAAAACCAAGAGAGTTTTCTGAAATTTAATTCTGAGATCTACAATCTGTGTTCCCACCAGGCACCAGGAAGGGAATCACAACTTTCTGGAATGATGAATTCCTCCTTTTCCGTAGACTGTTTGCCTTTTGATTTCTTATACTGCCTGCATTGGGTGTTCATTTTGCTGCCAAATGTATAAGCCTCACTGGAGAGGCAATCCTTTACATGTAAGTGCCTGGATTATAGGCAAAATAGGTAAGTAAGTATCTTAGCATTTGGGGAAGTTGTGCCTCCAAGTGGTACTCAGAGGGCCAGAGCACCTCAGCTAACCACTACGTGGTTCAGTGCAAGGGCTCAAGGATGTACTGCTGCTCAGGGCCCTGTGGTACTGGGAGTTACCTTGGCCTCTGGTACCACACCCAGTGGTGTGAGGGAGGGGTCCCAATCATATGGTTTCTGGAATAAACTGGAGTCCAGCACATGCACCCTAACCATGGCACCATCATCAGTTTATTTTGTATAATTGCAAATTTGACAGTGTTTTCCATATAGGAGGAGAAATGGAAGGCAGGAGACATCAAGGAGTTATCCACCCTCTCATAGCTGGTTAGAACTAGAAACTTGCTTAGAAACTAGATTCTTGACATGGATTTTACTGTATTTTCAGCTAAGCTAAGGTACCTTTATTTCTTTAATACAAATGCTTTTCCGACTTGCCCTTGTGGATGGCAAAGGCTAGTTGTCGGTGATATTACTGCATATATCCCCCAAGATAGGCCTGAAGTGCATTCTTCCCCTCCTTCAGTCTAAACTGATTCTAATTTTTTTTTTTTTTTTTTTGCTTTTTGAGTCACACTGTGCTGTGCTCAGGGGTTACTCCTGGTTCTAAACTCAGGAATTCCTCCTGGCAGTGCTCGGAGGACCATATGGGATGCCGGGAACCAAACCCGGGTTGGCCATGTGCAAGGCAAACACCCTACCCACTGAGCTATCACTTCGGCCCCTGGTTATATTTCCTTTAATATGGGATTTCTCTTTCCTAACCTTTTCACATTTCTAATTTGATCTGCATGCACAACAATTAGATTCTGAGCCTTAGAGTTCAAAAACTAGGCAAAGTTTTTAATCTAGATAATTGGACATTATATAAATAGATTCTATAAGTCTCAACTCTCCAACCTGCTCTTTGGATAAATGCGGAATGTTCTTTGACCAATTTGTTAAAGCATTGCTCTCAGTTAACACAGGCCACCTCATGTTGTCCATCTTGCTATTTTAATGCACAACTTTGAATTTTCCCTCTTCTCTTCCTGATGTTGTTTTCATTTTGATGACCAGGGATCCACACACACTCTTGACTGTGATGTACTCTCTCTCTCTCTCTCTCTCTCTCTCTCTCTCTCTCTCTCTCTCACACACACACACACACACACACACACACACACACACACACACACACTACAGGGCTTGCCTGGTGTCTCATACTTCTATTTGCATTGCTTGCTGGTAATTTCAGGTGGTGTTACAACAGTTTGGGTCCCAAGCAACAGAGCTGCAGGGACAAAGCTGGTTACATGTATGTGGACAGACTGTGTGGACAGCACTGTGGGTCAGACAGGCATGGTCCCAACCTTCCAAGGTTTCCAGATTCTTTTGCCACCGAGCATTTTTAAGTAGTGAATTTATATGCGTAAGTGATAGAAAAAAGACCATACATTACTTTTTCCAGTGCCTTATATCTGATACATCAATAAATACCGGTTTCTACTTAATTTTTATTAAATATTTTATTATACCATGATTCAACTAAAAAATCTTTGTACTTCCAGTAAGATAATCAGAACTACGTGGAATAAACAATGACTAAGCTAGTGTTAGACATTACTCAGATTAAATCACTGATCCAACAAATTTCCCAAATGTTCATGATAAAAGTTACCTTAACTTCCATAAGCATTAAATGTAGGGTATATAGCAAGTAATATCCCTCTGTTCTTAAATAGTAATGAGAACTGTAGAAGGACGAAAAGCAGGAAGAATGGAAAAGGATAAAAGAGAAAAGGGAAGAGCTAAATCAACAATAGCCTCTCAGTATCTATATTGTGAACCATATTACCCAACAGGAGAGAAAGAGAGAGCTAGAAAGAAGGAAGAGTATTTGCCATAGAGACAGGCTGGGGACCAGAGGTTTGGCAGGAAGGAAAAGGGAGACATTGGTGGTGGGAAATATGCACTGATGGAGGGATGGGTATTGGAATATTGTATGACTGAAACCCAATCATGAAAAGCCTTCTAAGTGTATCACAGGTGATTCAATGATAAATAAATAAATATAAAAAAATAAAAGAAACCCAAAAAGCTAAATCAACAAGGACAGTCTTCAGAGTAAAAGTATGTTGTCGATCCAAATACAATTGAATACTTACATGGAAATCTTGTAATTTTGTGGTGCTGATTATGTTGACGTAGATATATCAGTGGGAGAGAAGCACATTTTCATTTCATAACAATAGGAGTTCCTTGAAAATAGGAGACTTAACTCTCAGGCAGTTGAGACTTAAAAGCCACCTGAGCTAAGGAATGGGACAGGGACCTGGGATTTCCAGGGTGAGAGTCATTCACAGGGAGACATGAGGAGGTCTGAGAAGGTACTTAGTTTGGATGACTGTCCTACCATCTAGCTGTTTCAGGAGAAGAGTGAGCTACATGTAGTTTTCTTTCTGAACCAGGCTCCCTATCTAAAGTTTTTCAAGCAGTAGTTCTTCCCGAAGGTCTAGAGAACTGGTTTAATGGTCTGAGCATATACTTTACATATAGGAGGCTGGGCCCCTTGGTACTATGTGGTCCTTGAACACAGCTAAAATTGACACCCCCTCCCCCATCCCTGTCACCCTTCACCAAAACTGAGCCTGGAATAGCCCTTGAACAGGTAAAATATGGACAAAACACAAAACAAACCAAAAAATTTCTTCCTTAGTCTGCAGGGTCCTAATTGCATACTTTCAGAATAATCCCCATGCAAACGTAGCTGTTTTGAGGTGACACATTCTGCTCTTTCAGTGCTTTCAGCAGCTCCTTTGTTTCCTAATGTACACATGATACCTGAGTAAAATGTGTCTTTCCTGTAAGCTGGACAGTAGGAAGTCATCTATCTTCAGCCTTGTTTGGTTTGTAAATAGCGCTGGTGAGAGGGTCTGTTGAACTTCGCAAAGGCAGTCTGCATGTGTGCTCTCTCTCTCAATCTTGGGGGCCGGGTTAAAGGTCATGGCCTTGACCACCACCTTAATCCTTCAGTTTGTTTACAAAAGATTGAAAAATGTGCCCAGCACCGACCTTACCCCTCGGTGGAACTAGGCTCAGTCAACTGGGCTGGCAAGCAATCCTGGATTTAATGGAAACAAAGGGGAGAGTTGGCGTGAGCCTGGCATTTTTCAAAACGTGCTTTCTGTCTTCTACTGAATTTTTAATTTCCATGAAATGTGTCTAAAAAAAATAGACACCAACCTTCTTTCCTTTTGTCAATGAATCTGTAGCCATTGGGATTCTGTGCTTGGGATAATGAAGTAGGTTGTCATTTCCTCCCCCAATAATACATTACAAAGTGGAAATGCAAATTTCCTGTGGAAGCTCTAAAGTAGCAGGTGGTATTTCCTTAATATATTGTTTTTGACCTTTGGGGAAATTGGTATTATGACCTGACTTTTGGAAAGTTAAAATAGCATCAAGATCCTACATTTTAAATTAAACAATATCTTACTTAATTTTGAAAAATTAAACTTGAGTACTAAGGCAGGAAAAGGCATACCAGATTTTGCTTTTATGTTTAAAGTTTGTAGTACATTGAGGACAAGGAAAGGAATATGGCACAGCTGAATTTCCAAATTCATTAAAAGACTTTTAAAAAGAAGAAAAAGTTATGTTTTAAAAATTTACCTTAAACCTTTGCTATTTACTAATGCTTTGATTTAGTTGATGCTTCCGTTTGCTGAGTTTTACAAAGAGTAGGCATGGCACTGTTCACTTGGCAAATCTGAATTAAACTGAAGGTAAAGACGGTGTTTTTATTCATTTGCTAACAGCACTAAACTTCAAGCTTGTTTTTTGTTCAGCATCAAAGACAGCGTTGTTTTATGGTTATTGGATTTTTTAACCCACATATTTCATGAAAGAACTCCAGTCACTAGGTCTTTATATTCTTTTTAGTTATTTTTCTGCCCAACAAGCCATTCTGCATGCCAAATTGTTGAATAAGGGAAACATAATTTTATTCTTTTTCTCGTCCTTTTGAAGAAAAAATTTAAGAGGTTTAAATACCATTCACATTTTGGAATTTCCTTCTTTACTCCCTTTTCAATGCCTCATCTCACAACCACATAAAGCAATCCAATGTTGAAAGGCTTAAGAGATTTTTCACTCCTATAAATATCTTTTATATGATTACAACTCTTCTGTTTATCACCAGCAACAAGAACAGAATCCAGGAGCTAACAAATTATGGGTATAGATATAGATATAGATATAGATATATATATATGGGTATATAGATATATATACCCATAAATTTATATATAATATGCATATGTATATGTAAATTTATATATGTATATGTATATGAATATGAATGTGTATAATATGCATATATTATATACATACATATACATGTATACATAAATTTACATATAATATATAAATTTATGGTATATATACATATACATATAGATGCATATGTATATGTATATGTATATATAATATGTACATATATAATATGAGTACATATACTCAAACATATACATGTGCATCTATATGTATATATAATATGTACATATTATATACATATACATATAGATGCACATGTATATGTTTGAGTATGTGTACTTCAAGCATACAAATTCTGCATGGGCCTTTTTGTCTTTTTTTTCCCTCTACTAATTCTGCATGTGTGGACTTTCTAGTTAGTGGGGCAAGGAGATCATAACTAATAGAAAATTAAAGTATTTGCCAAGTCTGAGAAATTGAGGTTGTTCGAGTAATTTCAGCTTTGCTTGTTTAAACAGTGATCCTCATTCTTTCCATTTTTATGGTAACACATAAGATCAGGTTTTGAGTAAAAATATATATTTATTTCTATCCTGAATAATATGAAGCACAAGTTAGGAGATAACTTTATTTCTGCAAAACCTCCACTTTTATTCCCTGTTCTGCATAGCCCATGAGCACCAACAGGTGTGGCCCTAATCCCTCCCAGCTCTACTGTGCCTGCATCATTGGCTCGATCAAGCATTGGACCATTTGATGGGCTCACTGAATATCACTGGGAGTGGCCCTCAAGCCTCCTGAGCTCTGCCTGGGAGCCATTTACCTCCTCCCAGGAAAAAAAGAAATAGAAAGGACTTAGTTACGCTTCACCTGGGCTTAGATTCATTGCCATTGCACCTCTCCTTCATGAAAAGGAGGGAAAGTGAGGGGCCGGAGCGACAGCACAGCACGTAGGGCATTTGCCTTGCACATGGCCGACCGGGTTCAATCTCTGGAATCCCATATGATCCCCGAGCACCATCAGGAGTAATTCCTGAGTGAAAAGCCAGGAGTAACACCTGAACATTGCCAGGTGTGACCCAAAAAGAGAAAAAGAAAAGGAAGGAAAGTGAGGACTGGAATGAAAATATTGTACTCTAAGAATTCAGCTAATCTTAGATGCTCAGAAATTACTGATTTTTCTTAAAATTTTGATAATTATATGAAAACCCGACCAATGTACATGAGTCTCTGTTTACACTTATAAATGCACTATAATTTTACATGTTTCTTGACCACATTTGGTGATTAGCTTAAGTATCACTGAATTTTTTAAGGACAAAGATTATACTTTTTCTTCGGCCTTTCTCATTTCTTGAGTACTTGCCAGCTGAGGGGAACTACATCCCATCCTGATCCTTGGCACACAGTAAGGGTCACAGTGAAACACGCTGTTAAAGTGGAGAAGTAATGAATTAACAAGCCAACAGAAGGGAGGAAAAGTCAATCTAACATCATTGCTTTTTGGGTGTAGGACCAGCACTGTTCTAGTTGTGACTATATATGGAGCAACATGCTTCTGAATGGTGTGGAATATAGGGGTGGATGTGTTCAACACCTGGCTGCTTACACCCTGCCACATGAGAGTGCCTTCTGATCATTGACATGAGGGAGCGCCTACAACTGTCGGCAAAATGCATGTTGACTTGAAACCTAAAGTAGCCATCTCCCAAGAGGATTCTCTCACTCAATGATAGACTGCATGTTTTGTATAGAAGAGACCCTAGGATTGATTCCTCAGAAAAACACATAGACATATTAACTAAAAACTTACTGTAACAAGGAATCATGAACATCCTCCTTCTGTGGCACGAGTGCCACACTCACTCAAATGAGTGATTTGGGCATCTTTGGTAGACATTACAGATATATCAACTCGCCCTTCTTTTCTCATGAACACTGTTCTTGGCTGTGAACAGAAAGCCTTCTTCCCCAAAGGTGTTTGAGAGGATAAATTGTATTCCTACAATCACTTTATCATCATTGCAATCCATTTGTTGTAGTGGAAAAGTATGGCCTTGTAGATACACAGAGGTTTGAAATGTCTGCTCCACTCATTAACTGCTGGGAACCTGTGAGGATGGATGAGGCGGTCTTACTCCCCAATCTATCCTCATAAACTTGTCAATATATAGCAAAGAACTTGCTAGACCGCTCTGCCCCATGTTCGGAGACTCTGGACCAGCATACCTGGGCCGTTGATAGAAACTGCTCCAGGCTGGGTGCCGATGATCCGGGCTGTGATGGCTGGGGAGTTCTGTGAGAGGAGTTCAATGTGGAAAATGGCGGTGCCCATGGGTGAGTGGGGGGCTCTGGCTTGTTGTGAGGTTCTGAACCTCGACAACAAGCCAGACCGACCCCCACCCACTCCATGGGCGCCGCCATTTTCCACATTGGACTTCCCTCCTCATCAGAACTCCACCCAGCCGACCAGCCCATCACAGCCCGGATCATCGACACCCACCCTGGAGCAGTTTCTTCCTCAATCCGCCCAGGTATGCTGGTCCAGAGACTCTCAGACATGGGGCAGAGCGGTTCCTTGCTCTCCCCTGTGCCCAGCCGCTCATGAGGCAGTCGGGAGGCATGGTGGGTTCCAGCCTTGGCCCACCACCCCGGCAGAACCTCACAACAAGCCAGACGACCCCCACCCACTCCATGGGCGCCGCCATTTTCCACATTGGACTTCCCTCTCATCAGAACTCCACCCAGCTGACCAGCCCATCACAGCCGGCAAGCCGCAAGCGGCCGCGCTGGTTCATCAATAAGGGCTTTATTTGGAGGTGTTTATAGAGTATGCCTCCCGCACGCAAGCCTAGCAAGCTGCTAGTGTTGTATTTGATATGCCAAATGCCAGTAACAATTATATTAGATCATTCTCATGACCTAATATAATGGTTTGAGGCTCTTTATGTTCCTGTACCAAGCTGATGCCCTTGGCTCTACAACATGTGACAGGACATATTGAGATATTACTGGTGCCCGCTCTAGCAAATAGATGATTAACGGGAAGATCGTGATCGTGATCGTGATATAGCAAAGAACTTTAAAGAGCTCAGTTACAGCTTATTAGTTTGATAAGTCATTTTTATCAGGAAATTTCATACACCTGAGCAGATATAATACTAGGTTAGAAGTTTTTTTTTAACATTCTTTGCATTTGTCCACAAAATATAAAGGTACTACAGAATGTCCCTTGAATTGGTTCCCTCTTAACAGTTGCCATTAAGTTTGCAAATAGACTGAATTTCTTATGCAGTTTATTATTTTGAAATTTTTTGTGCAGTTTATTTATAACTTTATGTACTGAATAAAGTTTACAGTGAATTGGAGGTGACTACTGGGAAAGGATAGGAGTTTCCAAACACATTTACAAAGCCATACCCTGCTACCTCAAGTAGCTCTAATTCAGTCTGAAATTATTGTCCACTGAAAGAATAAAAATAAAGATAGGGGGCTATCCACTAATAGTGTCTTGATACTTTTTGACTTTAATTTATACACTATGAGCAATTAGCGAATGAGAAGTTATTTCCTAATACCTAAATTTGTAACTCATCTGAAAGTTAATCTGTCTTTAATTTGCTTCAACCCAAGGGGACATCGTTTACTAACATCAAAATAGCATGTGAAATGCAATGCCTGTATAGACTCATTTTCCGAGCATCGTAAAACTGTTCTGGGAATAAAGTATGACCAGAAATGAATTCTCAGAAGCAGACACAAGCACCTTATGTAAACTCCTTTGTAAAAACCATATCTTGCCTCCTTTTTCTGCTTCAGTTAAAAATAGCACTGTCTCTCTTAGGGAAGTTATATAAATCCCTGCCAACTGTTTAAATTCCTCAGAAAATGTTTACATTTGTATATATGTTCACTGGACAGTAGCACTTAGAAATAAGAGAATTTTCACATCTGCTTGCAAAGAGCCACCTAAAGAGAATTTGTTCTCTGAACTTTAATTCATATTTAAGTGGTCACCTTGTGAGGTATTATCCCACATGGCTTGAGTACATGAGAATTTACCCAGATTTTCAACAGTGACACTTTGTAAGCAGTAATAAAACACAGCATAGATGAATCAGCATTACCTGGATTCAGTGGCTTTTGTCTGCACTCCTGTTTTTTAACTGTATATCAATAATCATACTACTGAGTTACATTACTGCTTCCATCATGTTTGTTTTTCACTGGACAGACTTTGTGTTGCAGAATGGTTTGTTTTAGGCCCCATGCAGTTATGCAAATAACTTCTAGTAATTTTACTGCTTAGTGTACCTATAACTGAAGCATGCAAAAATTTTCTTCAGAGAAGTCTGCCTAATATTTTCTTCCACATCAGTGTTTATTCTACCACCATTTTCTCTGCAAAACCATCCGTGTACCTATGCAGGCCAGCTAGGGAGTTTCAGAGCAGGAGGAGCTTTTGTTCTTGTCCTCAACTCCATTGATTTGAAAATGAAAGTTCTCGAGTTGAGAGTGTTCTGCAAATAAATGAAGGAACTGGGAAGCCAAGCCCTTAACCCAGAGGCCAAAGGCATGCTCTAAACTATTGTCTCTTGGGTTCTTCATCTTTTCTTTGAAGACCCAGTTGAGTCACAAGTATCCATAAAGGCATCAGTAGACCAACTCAGACATTCAGACAGGTTCTGTAAAGATCATTAAGAGCAGAAACGGAAAGATTAGCATCTCCTCCAGTGACAGGAGAAACAGAAGAGCCTAGTGGTAGTTTCAGCAGTAACAGAAAGTGGATTCTGAAGAGCACCAAAATATTTTCTTCTTCCCTTGGTTCTCCTGCCTCTATTGCAATAGCTAAAGTAGTGACTCCCATACCTCCCAATGCAGGGAACTTAGTGCATAACTCAATAGCCTGAACAATTATTTACCAAGTCTTTTGAACAAGCCATCAGGGAAATGAGATTTTTCAGATAGTTCAGATAGTTTTGTCTCTCATTAGCTAACTGTTCTATGCAATGTCAAATCATAGATTGGAAAATTAGCTTCATTTAAGATTGTGTAAAGGGACTACTATTCAGTTTTAGAAGCATTACTAACATCAAAATAGCATGTGAAATGCAATGCCTGTATACTCTCATTTTCTGAGCATCGTAAAACTGTTCTGGGAATAAAGTATGACCAGAAATGAGTTATTTTGCTGTTCAGTGCTGCTGAACAGCAGACTTCAAGTCAAATATCTATTAACTGACTGCTTAGCAGTTGCTTCCAGAACAATATGTTAGTCATTTAAGTGCAAAATATCTACTTGAAAATGTGTTGAATAAGTGAAATCCCTTTGACAGAAAAATTTGCATAATTGCCTTATGTTATACATGCTTGTGGTAGGATAAGGGCATTTGTTTAAATTTGCAGATTTTTCCCCTGTCTGTAACACACATGGAGACAGCAATATGTGAACACTCACTGCTCTTATCTTAAATAAGAGTATATATCTTTATTTAATTTGAATGGGGGCCTCACCCAGTGGTGTTGTGAACTTGAGTTGGGGGCAGGCCCCTTCCAGGTGTTGCTTGGATTCACAGTATGGATGAGAACCTGGCAGTTCCTGCTCCAGCCCAGCAGTGCTTAATGGCAATTAAACCTGCACCTATTGTTGTGTAGGGAGCTAGAGCTGGAACTCAGGACCCTAACATGGGCTCTACCAATTGACCCATATTCCCAGCCCCAAGGGGTGTAGGTCTTGACTCTTTAACAATGTAAGCATTCTCCAGGTAGTTTTACAAACAACATATATCTTAGAGGAAAGCTTGTTTGCTTTTATTGAAATTCTAGTTCTGGGACTTACTCAAAGTTGTTTTTGAAGAGAGGCCTTTTTTAAAGAAAGTAAAAGAGGTTTGTTTTGTATTTTAATCTTGCAGTCACATTGGTAGTCATTAACTGAATTTAGTCAAGTGTAGGCTCATCTTTAAAAGAAGTCCCTGACGTAGCAAAGCCTGCTTCCCCGCCCTCCTCCCTCCCCTCCAGCCAAGGTATTTTGAAGATAGAAGAACAAGGAAAATTGTTTAAACTGTTAAGTCTTACAGTGTTGTAGTAAAGTACTTTAGGCACTGTGTTTTTGATGTAGCATCATTCTACATTAGCAGTGTGTTAAAGAGAAAGGTACAGGAAATTCTACATGCCTGACACATACAGCTTTAAAATTCATGTGGTTGGATCCATTCAACAAATAGGATCTGTGATGCAGATGCAGCTTTCAAGACTCTCTTATTAAACTTTTATTTTTATCCTTAAGTAGTGGCTCCTGGTTAATACTTGGAATACATGTGTTCTTTGCTTTCTCTGTAAATTTTTTTCTCTTAGTCCTTTTATTCTTTCTGGGGAGGGGAGAGAATGTGAGAGAAGGACATCGCTATCCACAAGTCAAGTGCTTTAAATAGCCAAGCTTGAACTGAATGAAGGAAATCAGGCTAGATAACATCTTTGTAAAATGCATGCCTATGAACTCTGCTTCACACAATGCAAAGGAAATTGCCATTGTCCTGTGCAAGTTAGGTGAAAAAGCACAGTAGAAAATCCTGTTCTGACTGCCCTTCATATTGCTGTGTAACTGAAACAGAGATCTGCAAGGCCAATAGAAATTACAAGGGCCCAAGTGGCATGCTGGCAAATCAGTGGGGATTTTGAATTTATAGTGCAGAGTCTAGGAATCATTCGCCAGAGATTCATCAAGTTCTCTGATATTAAACAATGCAAATTATAAATAATGAGGACTATTACTACTGTCATGCTATTACTAGTGTTGCAATTACTTACTACTAACAACATTCTTATTTCTACTGTGCTACTACTATGATAAATTCTGTAGTACCACTACAGTTACTCTTGTTGGTACTACCACCCTTAGCAGTGCTCTTAAGTTGCATTTAAGTTCTTAGAGCCAGCAGCAAACATTGTGGCTTGTGTTTTAGATACATTAATTGCTTTACTTATCTCCAACAACCCAGTGAGTTGCCCACTTTATACAAATTAAGAAACTAAGGTTTACATTACTTAAGTCATGTGTATTGTTCTTATACTTAAGTAGTCCCAGCTCTTACTTTAGAGTACTTTCTGGTTCCAACGTGTAGTTTTTCACCTCTGTTTTAAAGTTCCTTGCCCAGTATGAACTCAGCAGTTACCAAGATATTATCTCCAAATCTTTGCAAAGCAAGTTGAACTTCTTGGAGGAGAATTTCCCCAAGGCCAAAAGCTACCTCTGTAGTACTCCAAAGCAGCTTCCATATCCTGGAAACAGCATCTACAATCAAAGATAACACCTTACAAACATCCTTCCTCTTTAAAAAAAATTGTTTAACCTACTACCACCAACATTCACCCTAAGATCTGAGATACCTACACGTATCTGGCAATAATCCCAGACTTACTGAAATATGTATTATCTAGAGCCAAGACTCGAATCCCACCATCTATGGAGAGACACACAACAAATTTCAGTAGGCAACAAAGGCGGAACTCTACCTTGCTAAAATGACGAGAGCCAGAAAGGCAGCGTAAAACAGAGACCGTCTCCTCCCAGGCTACCTCAAGCCGCAAGCACAATTTCAATTCACTGCCAAAGTCAGAAGGCAAAAATAGTGGACCTCACCTATGTGGGGAGAAGCTCGTGCTACTTATTTACACCTATCTTTCGAGTTTCTTTTGCACATGACCAATGAATTACAGCTGGATTTCAGGCACAGTCACTATCTGTCAAGAAAGACAACCCAACTCCAATCCACAGTGAAACGAACTCAAATCTGGATTTGTCCACAGAAAATTCCAAACAGACCAGGAAAGTAGAAACTATTGACACCATCTCCCTAATACGGAAATGCAAGTGTTTTCCTAAGAGATCTCTACAGCTTCACAAAGGTGAAGATTTTTGCACAGGTGCATGCAAACAATGTAAAGAAAACTCTTTTGTGGCCCATGTCAAGAGACTTAAAAGACAGAGAAGATGAAAATGAGCAAAGCCAAGCTAGTTTTTATTCTTCATCTGTTGTCATCTTCTTTTGTTCACAGAAGGGGCCCCTTTCCCTGGCACAGGGATAAATCTGATTTGACAGAGCCGGCCATGTTGTTCCCTCTGCCTTTGCAGGGCAAGCCTATTGCAGAGAGTGGGAGCATCTGCTCAGGACCATCAGAAGAGCAGTTTCTCAAACTTGGATATTGATATTTCTGGTCCTACACCAAGATTCACCTTGAGGGAGAGGCTGAAAATAAAGCTATGATGGGGGATCAAATCAGCCTTCAGCCAACTAAATATAACCTATTAAATTAGCCAATTCAAGGTTTTTGTCTCATCAGATAAATAATATCCTTAATATTATGTGAGTTGAGTTTGAGTTCCCTATTGTACCCAGAAGCATGCAAGAGGAATTTTCATTAGTGGGATTCATCAAAAAATTCATTATCTAGCATTACAGTGAAAGCAGCTTGGGATGTTGGAGCCAATGCCTCTTCAGTCTGCTGTATCAAGTCAGCCTCCCTTCAATAATTTGCCATCAGAGACTAAACAAGCCTTTAACACAATAAAAAAAAAATTTGAAAACCTGATAACAAATGCCAGCCTTTGCAATGTGGGTTAGTCACAAAGACTGACCATAAAGCTGCTTTATGGGCACAGAGGCTAGAGAAGGCCTAGGCGTAGGAGCACCTGCTCGCAGCTGCTGTTAGCCTGATAATGAGTGAAATGACCCCTCTGCTCTATTTTGTGCTGTTATTGCACACACTCTGGAAAAGTGGAGGCTGCCAATCCGAGTAGATGCAAATGTCAGGAACTGCTGGTCACTTTTGTTTTCATTACATTCAGCTGATCATAGTGATCAGTAGATAAATATAAATAACTTCAAATTTTAAAAGTTGGATTGCAGTGTTTTTCACTGTATCGAACAATGCCAATGCTTTAATAATTCTCTTCTGTATCATGGCATTTATCTACTTGTATATTACATTGTCAATTATGCATTTGTAATTTTACATTACATCACACGGCAGAGCCCTGGCAAGCTACCCGTGTCGTATTTGACACGCCAAATACCAGTAACAATTATGGACCTCATTCCCATGACTTGATGGAATGGTTTGAGGTCTTTATGTTCCTGGTGTGGGCAGATGCCCTTGGGCTATCTCGCACGTGACAGGACGTATTGAGATGTTACTGGTGCCCGCTTCGAGCAAACTGATGATGTACAGGAAGACAGTGATACAGTGAATTTTACATCATTTGCCATTTTATAACATAGGCTATGGACCACGGACATTAGATAGACAGAAATCTAGCTAAACCACAAGCTGCACAAATGTTATCATTAAATAACTCTGGAATATAGGAGTGCTAATCACAGTTTAAATTATCAGCGGCGCGCCGCCGGCTCCCCGGGGACGGCCGCGACGCCGCCGCAGCTGGGGCGATCCACGGGAAGGGCCCGGCTCGCGTCCAGAGTCGCCGCCGCCGCCCCCCCCCGGTGCCCGGGCCCCGACGGCCCGGGCCCCCCGCCCCGCGGGAACCGCGCGGGGAGACCCCCTACGCGCGGCGCGCGGACGGGGCCGGACCGCCGGGCGCCCGGGCGTGGGCGGGCGGCGGCGCCTCGTCCAGCCGCGGCGCTGGCGCCCAGCCCGCTTCGGCGCCCCAGCCCGACCGACCCAGCCCTTAGAGCCAATCCTTATCCCGGTTACGGATCCGGCTTGCCGACTTCCTTACCTACATTGTTCCAACATGCCAGAGGCTGTTCACCTTGGAGACCTGCTGCGGATATGGGTACGGCCCGCGCGAGATTTACACCCTCTCCCCCCGGATTTTCAAGGGCCAGCGAGAGCTCACCGGACGCCGCCGGAACCGCGACGCTTTCCAGGTACACCCGGCAGAGCAGAAACCAGCTTTCCCGTTGTGCACGGCGCCTCTGCGGCCGCTTAATTTACCTCCAAACTACCACAAATATTCTACCTACCCCTCTGAGAGAGCCCCACAAAGCAATGAGAATATAGTGCCCGCATGGCAGAGCCTGGCAAGCTGTCCGATGCGTTTCGATATGCCAAATCCAGTAACAAAAATGTTTATTTTCCTGACCCGAAAGAGCCCTTAATACGGCAGCAGTAAGAAAGGCAAACAAGCATTGCCTGATAAAATTTCACGGCTGTTCTAGGCTGCCAAAGCGAATAAGGACTAAAATGACTGTCTGTACTTTCAATGCACGTACACTGGCAACGGAAGCATATATTGAGGATCTGATGCTGCAAGCAAGAAAGATCGAGATACGACATCATTGGTCTGACTGAGACGAGGAGGCGTCAGTCGCATCATGCTGTATTTGACACCGGAGAAGAATTGTTCCTTGGAACATGTGATGAAAGAGGCGTCGGTGGCGTTGGTGTCCTTGTCAACACGAACATGGCTGTCAACATTGATTCATTTGAATGCCTAACAAACCGAATAGGACGATTACACTTGAGGAGATGTAGCCCACTGCCAGCAATTTCTATCTTCATTGTCTATGCGGACATGGGGCAGACGCATACTGACTCTCCCTGTGACCAGCTGCTCACGAGGCGCCGGGAGGGGATGGTGGGTTCTAGTCCTGGCCCACCATCCCAGCAGAGCCTCGCAACAAGCCAGACGACCCACCACTCCATGAGGGGCCTCCATTTTCCACATCCGGACTTCTCTCTCGTCAGACCTCCACCCAGCAGACCAGCCTATCAGCGCCCGGCTCGGCCGCAAGTGGTCGCGTGGTTCATCAATAAATGCTGGACTTAGAGATGCCTACAAGAGTATGCTACCTGCACGGCAGAGCCTGGCAAGCTACCCGTGTTGTATTTGATATATATGCCAAATACCAGTAACAATTATAGACTCATTCCGGAATGGATTGAGGCTCTTTATGTTCCTGGAGCAAGCAGATGCCCTTGGGCTCTACTAGCATGAGACAGAACATATGGAGATGTTACTGGGGCCCGCTCGAGCAAATCGATGATGAACGGGAAGACAGTGATACAGTGAATCACAGTTTGCTCTTTGATGTCTTGTGCAGAATAAATGTGGGAACAAGTGATTCCATCACACATTTGATACTACTGTACCTGTATGTCTTTTAGAGAGACACTGGCAGAGTCTATATTCCTTTTGGCTCTTTAATAAAATTATTGTATATATTTATACATTATATACATGTTACTAAGATATAAAAAAGGTCATATTTTGTTGAAAATGGTAGAAATGTGCTTATGTACCTACATCCAATTTGAATAGGCTGGAAAACAATCAATATAACATACAGAAGAAAATGTTATTTACATGTCTCTAAATAGGTTTCATTTCTTTTACCCTTTTCTACAAACTGTGACCTACATTGAATACAGGAGCTAAAGTTGTATTCAATGTCTTCTCCTGTACTGTTTATTTTCCTCATCTTATCTTGGGATCTCTTAAAAAATAGCCTTGTCGTAACAATTGCTTCTTGGTTGTAGGGAAGGACTAGAATTGGGTAAGCCTCGTCAACTGATAACAGGGATCCTCAGAACACCACCCCTGGGACCCACTGCTTTTTTTTTATGATAATACTGAGTCCCTTTTAACCTAGGTGTGGAGGGAGTTCATGCCCTTCCATGAGATCTGTTAAAGGGTTAGGAAAGAGGAGCTAGAAAAGAAGAAGACTTCCATCGAATGAAAGGGTTTACTAATCAGTGCAAACTTTTAAAAAATATATATGTACTCCAGGAAAAAGACAGGAAATATGTCAGAGGGGTAAGTAATTTCCTTGTTTGTGAGGAGTCTCCTGGGAATTTTCCATTGGTGGATTGTCCATTCAGGGTGTTTGAACACAGGTTTGGTGAGGCTAAAGCACCAAGGGGTCAGTGTCCATGGATTTGATTAGTAATTGTATCTTAATGCAAGCATATATAAATATTATACATATATGTATTGTCTTTAAATGGAATGGTTTTAAATGAATTCCTCTTCTATATATGTATGCATGCAATCATGTATGTATGTATATATATGTAAAAAGTAAGTGTCATGACAGTCTCATTCCAAAGAAATTAACACATACGCCAAAGTACCAGGCAAAGAATGGTGAGACCATACAAAACAAGGGATTCAAGGCAAGAAAATTAAATATTTCTTGAGGAGAAAGCCACAGAGATTGAGAAGGGGAAATGTCTGACAATGCATAGGCTTTATGGCATCTGCATAAGAAACAGGCATTTTTAAAGTATTTTATTATACCACCGTGAGATATACAATTACAAAGTTATACAATTAAAAAAGTTCATATTTGGGTTTTGGTCATACAGTGTTCCAGCACCCATCCCGCCACCAGTGCCCATCTCCCACCACCAACGCCCCCGGTTCCCTTCCCCCCCCCCCAGCCCGCCTCCATGGCAGGTTCTTTATTTCTTTCCCTTTCTCTCTCTTTCTCTTTTCCTTCCCTTCCAGACTACGGATTACAGAACATACATTAAAGGGTTGTCATGTGTATCTTTTTGCCTCTATTTAATGCTCAGTTCTAGGTTGGTATTAGTACCCTCGACAATTGTTAGCACGCTGTTCCATTTTCTGTCTTACCTATCCTCCGATTCCCACACATTTGTGATAATTTCCACCTTTGACAAGACCTCCTGATACAAGGTCATATTTCACTTGACCTTGGATATTGGCCTCATAATATGTACATATATATTTATGTCATGCAAATAAATGCAGTCATTCTGTATCTGTCTCTCTCCTTCTGGCTAATTTCACTCAACATAATCTCCATGTCCATCCATTTATAGGCAAATTTTATAACTTCATTTTTCCTAACAGCTGCATAGTATTCCATTGTGTAGATGTACCAAAGCTTCTTTATCCAGTCATTGATTCTAGGGCACTCTGGTTGAGAAACAGACATTTTTATTCAGAGGGCTGCTTAATATATAAAACTATGTACACTACAGATTCAGGGATGGTATCCATTTGTTTTATTTTATACCCTGCATGCCACAAAATTTTGACCAAATATTTTTAACACAATCAAAATATTATAGCAAGTAATCGAAGGTTAAAAATTATTAATTAGTGTTTATCACAGAAATTTCAAGTCTTCGTAACTGATTTTTTTCATAAAATTTTCAAAAAGGGAATAGAGGAATTAAAAGGATGTGTGTGTGTGTGTGTGTGTGTGTGTGTGTGTGAGACTAGAGTGATATAAATAACAGGCTGGAATTCCTACTTTTTTTGAAATGTAGTGAGAAACACAATGCTGTTTCCATATCTAAGAAATTTCAGGCTTTTTGAAAAGAAACTCCCATCACAGAGAAACTATTACAAAAGGTATTTTCTATGCTGATTTGTCCTTTAAATATATTAAGAACATTTATAAGACTAGTGTCTTCATCATTCACTTGTATCATTTGTCTTCCCCTTGATCATCGATTTGCTCGAGCAGGTGCCAGTAACGTCTCCACTTGTTGGGAATGAGGTCCATTATTGTTACTGTTTTTGGCCATATTGAATATACCACAGGTAGCTTGCCAGGCTCTGCCGTGGCTCTGGGTTCATCCCAGGGAGCCAAGTCTCTTTCTATGTCAGACCATCACCCAACCAGGGTCCACGGGGCAGAGCCCTGGGTGTAGACAAGCCTATCTCCTGTCTGCTACTTGCTGACGCAGCCGGGCACTGAAGCCACACCTGCAACACCTCGAGGGGCAGGTGTCTTCATCATTATTATATTTAAATACATTTTTCTCTTCATTTGGTCATATTCCTAGTAAAATCAGTTTTAGAAATCTAGCTTTAACTACATTTAATCCGATCTTATTGAGATAATATGGTTAAACAGAGCACTTATTTTGTCATATGATAAGCCCAGAAAACTAGAGTAATCAGAAAGTACAAGAGCTGTGGTGCTCTCCACTCTGGGGATAGAAAACTGCGTTAGTTTCCTTTCCAAGTCCTTCACCATCTTAAGGGTTCAGATTCCTCAAGTGTAAATCTGAACAGCTGTACTTCTGTCATGTGGCACTCATGAATTAAATTAGGCAGCACACATTAACTCACATGGTGTATTAGATACTGCTTCATTATTGCTGTACGATCACATATAAATTGAATAGCCAGAGCATATCACCCCAAATTATAATTAAAGAATGTTTGATTCACTGGGTGTAATCACAGAACACAGGTTAGAGAGTGGCTACAGTTTTGTAGTAGTCTACACAAAGTTGTGTTGTTGTTAAGATGAGAGGATGCCATCACCAGTGTGATAGCCCTTGAGAAAAGTCATCATTGGTGGTTGCCTTCAGTTACAGTAGAGTTTGAAAAGATTTGAGAAACATGCTAGATGAAATATTTGATTTTCTGAAGAAGAAATGGAAATAGTTCAGTTAATGAATCTCAAGAGAGGACCATTAATGCTGAGGAAAACCTTGAGAGAATGTTCGGGAAGAGGTGTCCTGTAGAAAGACCAGGATGTTGGACACTTTCTAGAAGTGGAAGAATAGGGGGAAAGAGAATTCAACCACTGTGAATTAAAATTCACTGTGAATTACAGTGCTTTTAAAAGTGATACAAGCTAATGTTTGAGATGGTTAACATTTCTCAGATTGACTATTAAACTTCCTCCAAGGAAAACAACTCAACTGCTAAAGTCAATCCTAACCCAGTGCCAAGAATATGCTGCTAAATTCAGGTTTCAGGAGAGCTAGGACTCATTTAAGAATCACAGAACTCTCAACACATAAGCTGCCCTATCCCTTTGTAGTCCTTGAGAACATAAGCAATTACAAATAAATTTACTGACTCCTTAGGAAAGAGAATTCCTAAAACCATGGTTCAACTCTTTAAATTTATTTTCAATGTGCAATTATTATAGCTGCTAGGAAACACTTGATTCATTTTGTAAAACAATCTAAAAATGTTTTAGTCCAAGATGCAGATAAATTCTTGAACCAAAGGAATTTTCCATTTATTCTAACTCTTCTTTTATCAAAATTAAGTAATTCGAGGGACCTGAATGATAGTACAGCAGGTTGGTGTTTGCCTTGCACGTGACCTACCCAGGTCTGATTACTGGCATTCCATATGGTCCCCGAGCCTGCCAGGAGTGATCCCTGATCACAGAACTAGGAGTAAGTCCTAAGCACTGCCAGATGTGACCCAAAAAACAAACAAAAAAAATAAAGTAATGTGAACTGTGTTAAAAATTACATTATTCCTATCATAAGCTTATAAGCAAGCACACAGGAAAGATATGCCTAATTTGGATTCATGTGGAAAACTGGGTGTATATAATTCAGGTCCAAATCAAGTTTGATTTAAACACTGTCTAGCAATCATGAGTAAATTGGGACATTATTACTCATCTCTATGAATTCATGTGTTTTTTTTTTAATCTCCTAAATGCTTACTTTTATCGATCACGAAACATTTCTTTCTGGCTAAAGTTGACTCTAGCTATATGTGCCTGTTTGGGGTTTTATTGCTGAAGCCCAGCAACATGGTATTTCAAATAGTTATTCAATTTATTTGGTTGCTAACCAAGTGTACATATGCAAAGTGAAATGACTTTGTGAATTGAATTGCTTTGAGAAAAGTAAATATGTAAAGAAAATAAATACTTTGAGCCTCTAGTAAGATATGCTTCCTTTGATAAAATTGAAGGCTAAGGCAATAACGCTGAAACATACCTTTTCTGTACAATAACATTAATCTCCTTTGTTATTCAATTTCTCTTTGTGAGGAAGTTTTCTTCCCTCGAATCTTGTAGAATTATAAAAACAGAGATGAAAAGTAGATTCATGATCCTGTGTGTTCCTTTACCCAACTTGAGTGACTGTTCACTTCAGAATGCTTTATCTTCTCCGAGGTGCAGCCATCTCCCATAAACAATGCCTATTAAACTGCTGTAACTCAGGAACACAGCCAATGAATCATTTTCAAACTAATCTTGGTTTTAAGGAGTCTACTTCCAAACCTCATTTATATCATTTGTGGCCTCATTTAAAAAAATTTAAGTACCGTGATTTTTACAGTTATTCATAGTTGGGTTTTTCACATACAGTGTTCCATCACCAAACCCTCCACTAGTGTCTTCCCTCCATCAGCGTTTCTAGGTTCCTTCTCACCTCCACCCCCACCCCCCCATCTCCAGCACTAGCCTACAGTCTTGACAGGCACGTTCTAAATTTGGTTATTGAAGTTTGGGTCTCACAATTTGTGTTGTTGATACTGTAGTTTGGACTTTGTGATTTAGCTTTATCATTTCTTAACTTCACCGATGTAGCTGGTCCCCTTGACCTCCTAACCCATTGCTTCTCATCTATCTCTTCTCTCCTTCCATTTCACACTACTTCTTTCCTTATTTTTAAGTTGAATTATGACATTAACTTTCCAGTATGAAAGCAAAGAAAACCTCACCTTTGCTTTTACTTGAGGGAAAGGACTGACACACATCAGATCTTCAAGTACCATCATTTGTTTCCTTCAATGAATCTATATCTACATATGGTCACTTTCAGAAATAGTCATTTCTTCCTTCCTGAGATTTTCCTCCTGTGTCTTTGATGATTGTACATATATCTGCTTAAGATGATATTATAGAGAATTGATCTAAAATCATACATCGTAGATTGTGTTTTGAAGTCTGTTTCCTCGCTTGAGGAATGAGAGGATCCTCATCAGAACCCCACACTAAATTTCAGGATCCATAAAGCAAGAAAATTTTTCTTATTTGTTTTGTATATCCAAGCCCTACCTGACATATATTATAACAAATATCTGTTAGGCCAGAGTGATATCGCAGTGGTACGGCATTTGCCTTGCACACAGCTGACCAGGGTTCGATCCGGCATCCCATATGGTTCCCCGAAGCACACCAGGAGTAATCCCTGAGCATCACCAGGTGTGACCCCAAAAGCAGTAAATAAAAGAATTTGATGAGCCAGTGACTAGCTTCATCTGCTTAGATTAGAAAAGGAGGGGGGTGTCATCTATATTTTCCCTCCACTTTGGTATCTGAAAAATACTCGAAGGAAAACAAAGACTCCAAAATGCTGACCTCCAACTCTGTTCTCAAGAGAGCAGCTGTGGTGTGTTGCTCTAAACATACAGAAGCACTAATGGAACTGATTGTGTCTGTCCTCATCCGTGAGCAGATAAAGCCAGGCTAGCCACAATGAGGGTACTTTTACTGTAATAATCAAATATATGCTTTTGAAATTATGCTCACTTTTGTCTTTTGCATTCAAGTATAAGAGCAAAAGCAAGCAGAAAAGAAAATAAAGAACTCTTTCCCTCCACCAATATCAAGCTGAAATTCCAGAGATTTGCCAAAACTCCCTATAGATTTATCACTTCTTAGCCGACTTTGTACAAAGAACTACAAAATCTCCTTTGCATTATAAGGGCCAGATGTTACTGTCAAATTGTAACCATTCGGGCTACATGTGTACACACATTCCACAGTCATCTCTAAATACAAAAGAGATAGAAGTTATGATCCAACACAGACTTCTAAACTGGAGGAAAATGGTCACTATCTACTCTGGATTATTTCTTCTTTTTCCAAGTACTTCCACCACTAGGGGGCAAAATCATTCTCACTGGAGAATGGCCATAGACCACTAAATCTTTCAGCCCAAGAAGAGCGGGTCAGGCAATAGCAATATGGGATTGTATAACTACTGCTGAGTCTCATCCTCACATTATTGCAGCACTTATGATTGATATAAAATAAACCATTAAAACGTTAATACAGTATTCCTAGCCAGTAAACTCCCCATACACATACATTTATTCTTTACATAACTCATGAAATTTTAGACCACTTATTAGCAAGTACTCTGAACTCAGCTGTTTGTTGGTACCATTATCTGGCCACCAATAGAGTTGACCATTTACATTAAAATAGAAGATGAAGATGTAATTGTTATTCTAGAGTGTCCTGGGATAACCATTTTTCTATGCAGATTATCCCAAGCATTCAGTTTAAGAGGTAGTGCCTAGAAGGACTTGGAGTATTAGAATTAACTAAATGGTTACAAAGACTTCCATGGGTCTCTGGAAGAAAAACTGCACACCTGATATAGGCCAATCCCTCCTTTTACCAGAGTCTGACAGCCTTTGGCAAAATAAGTGTAGGAGTCAAGACCCATGGAGGAGAGTAATAAACTCGAAAATTTGGTGTAAGAACAAGGTGCACAGAAAGTACTAAAATCTGTTGACTGACACAGCCTAATGACCCGTCTCAAAAAAAAAATCATAGAAATTTTGGTCATCATAGTTCTATTAGTTAAAACTGTATGAAATTGTTGCTATTTTGATGGTTTTGACAGACTATATATGTATATATGTATATATGTGTGTGTGTGTATATATATATATATATATATATATAATCACGTGGCTCACTAAACAATATTAGTTGTCCTTAGTGAATGCTCTGAAGATGATCTGCCGCTGTCATCCTGGTGACACAGGTATAATGGAGGATTTAAACCAGAGGACACACTGACTTGACCTTCCTGGAACTCTTGTTCCATGGAGTGGCTTTAGGTGACCCTGAGAGGGGCGGGATGATTTGGAGTGGAGGCAATCTGAATGAAATATGGCATCTCAAATACTCCGATCAGAAATTCCAGTCTGGTTGCTTCCCTATTGTAAGCATTCTTATAAAATCTGATATAGAAGTGTGGAAATGGTTTTATGCATGAAATCACTGATGCGTACCCTTTAAACTATATCTGTTCAAACAGACCCAAATATAAATTTTGATATGCTGGAATACTAAAATTTTAAAGCTGTAAATTCAGATTTCCATAAGCAGGTATGTTGGAAATATATATATAAATATTTATATATATGTATATATACATTACATATATATTAGAAGGACAGGAAAGAATTTTTCTTTTTATTTAAATTTGAACCACACCCAGTTGTGCGCATAGCTTACCGCTGGCTCTATATTGAAGGACTTTGGGTGGTGATAGGAATCAAACACGGGTCTGCTGCTTGGGGCAAGCATGCTCTACTATCTCCCTGTCCAGGGACAGTTTTCATTCTCAATTTTTCACCCTCCAGCTGGGTTAATATCATAGTCAAAGGAAATAATGCAAATAATAACAAACAATTTTCAGAAGCTGGAAATCATGCATCTTAGCTTGATTTTGGTCTTGATGAATGGTTATGTTCAGAGGGATAGGTCATCTTTTAAATTCCTTAGGACAGAAGGTGAAAGTGAATGCTGACTGAAACTCAAGAGAACGCTCTTGCCTGTATGCACACCATTCAGCAGGAAACTGCTGGCCTACATGGTTCATGCGATGCTCAAAGCGATCGCCTGAAAACTGGATGCTTGTATAGAATACGAGCTGTGTCTACTTACTCAGTTTGTTGCTACTTCTTACTATAAATAACTATTCAATTTGGTCTCCCAGCAGCTGAAATAATTGAACAACAGATTGATTTATGGCATTTTTCTCCTAATGGTTTCAGATACACCATCAATCTGTTAGGCTGAAGTTGAAACTGGTTGCCCTTGGATGGATACAAACATAATCATAAGCCTCTCTGTTTCAATAAGCTGACTTGGTCATCAAAAATTCCTTAGGCAGGGGGCCGGAGCGATAGCCCAGCGGGTAGGGCGTTTGCCTTGCAGCGCACCGGCCTGGGCCGGCCCAGGTTCGATCCCCGGCATCCCATATGGTCCCCCCGAGCACCGCCAGGAGTATTCCTGAGTGCAGAGCCAGGAGTAATCCCCTGAGCATCGCTGGGTGTGACTCAAAAAAAGCAAAATATAAATAAATAAATAAATAAATAAATAAAAATAAAAAACAATAAAAAATTCCTTAGGCAGACCAGGGATGTGGATCAAAGATAGATCACATGCCTTGCATATGTGAGGCCTGGGTTCAGGCTTTGGAACCACCCTCCAAAGGGGTGATATATAAAATTTTACTGGAAGTTTAAAAGCAATCATCTTGGACCCAGATAGATAGTACAGCAGCATGTAGAGTACCTGCCTCGCATGCAGCCAACCTAGGTTTGATCCCGCACCCCCATATGGTCCCTCATGAGCCCCTTCCTTAGTGATCCCAGAGTGCACAGCCAAGAGTAAGGCCTGAACACTTCTAGGTGTGGCCCAAAACAAGTCAAAATTAAAAGAACTGTCCCATTCTTTTTAGCAAGTTATTCTATTTTGATGTCGTATTTAAAGTTTTAACTAAAATTAAATTTTAATTTAATCCTCCAAGATATTAATTTGTGAGACATGAAAAACCCCTAACTCTTGTTTAGAACTGTGACCTTTTAGGTGACTTTCACATCAAAGAGAATAATGAGTCTTTTAATAACAACCGGAGGATCTTTCTTACCCTGTACTGTGAGAAAATGAGAAGTTGGTGTGAGAGAGCAGAAACACCTCTTAAGTGAACAGTGGTTTTGCAATTGTTAAGCAAAGTGGGCAAAGCTACCCACTTAACTAGAGAAAAGCTACCCACTTAACTAGTTTCTCTAGTTAACTACCCATTAACTAGAGAAAACAAAGAATATAATTAGATTAGAATTATATCATTTAGTACAAAAAAACTAAAAGACTCATTTAGACAGAGATCCAAATAGCTATTTTCTTTCAAGGATAAAGTTAAGAACCTTTGTGTAATTAATGATCTCCTTTCTTTAATATACACTGTGCCCCATTTTGTAAAAAAAAAAATTAAGTCAATAAGCCCACTTCAGGCTTCTTTTTATTGAATGCTTAGGTTAATACTGAAATGAACTACTAACATCTGTGTTCTTTGTTGTAAGGAATTTCCTTAAATGCCTCCCTACTAGGACTGGCTTGGTTGTCTAAGTATCATATTTAAACTATCTAGACTCCTTAGAACCATTGGCTGGATTCTTAGGAGGGCTGGGAAACCCATTAATTACTCTGAAATAGGTGAAATGGAGAGCATTTCCAAAAAGTGTCATTTTAAAGAAATATTTAAAATCAAAATACTTTGAGAACATTAGAAGTTCTATAACTTTTTCCCTTCTTTAGAGAAATACTTGTTCACTGTACATGAGCTTGGAAATCAGGAAGTATATATATATATATATGCCTTTTCAGCATGCTCTATCCTAAGCTATATACAAACATTATAAATACCTGAGGAGTGTGTTTATGTGCTTTAGATTGCAAATTCTGTGCCACAAATATGGCCCAAGTTGATTGAGCACATGCTTTCCTGTGTGGGGTATGATCTGCATGATCAAGTACTACATGATCCTTCAAGCACCACTGAGCCTGACCTCACTTTCATGTACACTCAAAGACTGTGCTTTGACTTCAACAGAATTAGTCCAGAATGAGATGAACCTGTAGCCTTTCTTAGTCTTTACATTGTGTTCTGTTTACAGAGTCCTCGGATTCTTCTCAAGTGTCACATTGGGAAAAGCTCAGAGCTTACTTTTGGCTCTACATTCAGGGATTATTCCTAAGAGGTTCGTGGGACCATATGGGGTACCAGACACTGAACCTGGGTCAGCCACAAGCAAGGCAAGCACCCAACCCACCATACTATTGCTCCTGCCCTCAAGTGTTATTTAGCATTATATTGATTTAAAGTATTTCCCAAAGTTCTTCACTATTTTCATGCTTATATTGTGTTCTGAGAGAAAATTCCTCACCCACAGGATATTAGAAGTTTAAATCAATGCAACTCTGTGTGGAGAAATTTCTGTTCCAAGTTTTGTGAAAGGTGTAGCCAGCTCTTCACAAAAAAAAGACCACTTAACTAGGTGCATGCTTAGTTAACAAGGTGCCTAAATTATAAAAAATCTGATCAAATGGAATCACTAGAATGAAAAATACACAAACCCCTCCCAGTGTGTTTGGTAGGATGGCTGTTATGGACTGCACATCTTCAAAGGCACTTCTTCAGCCCCTCTGCAGCTGATATCAAAGAAAAATTCACCAAGTGGGAAGCCAGCTGCACCCTGCAGAACAAACCCCTGACCCTGGGTTTCTCTTCATCAAAAATCAAATTAAAGATGGGGCCAACAAGGAAAGCCCAGGAACTTCCCAGCTGTGGTGGCCACAGGAAGGGGGAAGATTTGGGGAATCCCAGAGAAGATGATGCATCTAAAGACGGAAATCAAAGCTCTGTGTGTGTGTGTGTGTGTGAGTGTGTGAGCGCATACATATACAAGCACTCTCTCATATATTGAGATTTGATATTTTGTTAGAGGAGAACAGGTTTCCTCAGAGCATTATACACAGAATTAAGAGAATTAGAAGACGGGTGTTATTTTAACTTTAGAAAATAATCTCAGGGAAGTTATTTAAATCCCCATCCCTTAACTTCCCTTGGGAAATTAAAATAATGTCTGGGCCCTTTCAGCCACAAAGGAGCCAAGGTTAGAAATGGATTTTAGGTGCCTATGGGAAGTACATATGCAAAATATTCATTTATAAAGGCAGGGAAACTGCACTGAGACAACAGTAAGGATTCTATTATGCAGAGGTAGTATTATTCATATCTTCTTATAAAAATAAAGTGGTCAACCCCCTGTGCTTAGTGACAAGTAACCGGAGGGCAACTGGTTCCCACGTGTCACTGCTTCGCTCTGAGCCACGACATGCCTCCAGGAAGACAGACTGGTGGTTTGTCAAGGCTCCTCAAAGACTTCAGACAGCAGTTTGTTTCTTTCCATTTCTATGAATGGCAGTCGTATTATGTTTCCATCTGCCTTTCTGCCTAAGTCATTCATAAAAATAAAAACAAAACAAAATAACAGCACACAACTTTCTCTGCACAGTCTAGAGCCACTGGGTGCCAGAGGCTGGGGAAACATCCTGGCAGCCATCATCCGACCAGCATCTAAAGTCCTCAAGGGTCTGTTTGTTTGGTGGTCTGAGAAGTATGAAGTGCTGTGAGGAAGGGCAGCTGGGAGACATTCAGTGACATGGACTAGGCTGGGAGCCAGGGCTGGCAGAGTTTCAGACATTGTCTTTCCCACATTGAAGTGTCAGGACTTAATTCATGGAAAATTGGGTGAGCTGGCAGCCCTGTCAGAGTATTTCATTGAGCCCTGCTGTGTGTAGGACTCACATGAATGTGGGACCTTCAGCCAAGAAAGAAGGTGGATGTCTGAGTGTAGGAATTGGTCAGGCCACAAGAATGTGTGGGGATTTGAAACAGTTTGGGAGTCAACATGTGTACAGGTGTAGTCGGCAGAAAGAAAGAAAAGAAAAAATGGCGTATTCTTACAAATGGCTCTTTTGAAATGAATACACTCTTGGCACACACATATTTCAGACACAACTACACACACACACACACACACAAAAGTTCTCATCATTCTTGGTTTCATTCCACCTGGAGAAAAAAGCATAAAAACATCATCTCAGAACTAGGCTTTTATGATGTCATCTTAAGTGTGATTTAACATCAAAGGGAACAGCTTTATTTTTAATGCCTTTCCTTTTTGTCTGGTTAGTAAGAGAAACATTCCAATATTTTTATAGCATATTTAATACATAAGCAGTGAGACATCACACTGTCAGTATAACTTGGGAAGAAGGAAAATGAATTGGAGCTCTACCCATCACTGATAAGTCTTTGGGAGAACTGGAACAATTTTATTCCTTTGATTTGGATGTGAAAACATATCACTGTTCACATCAGCGTGACTCGTTTGCAAATCTCAGTGATATGTAGAAAGAAGACCTGTTCCAGCACGATCTGACTGCTGAACGTAAACCCATTTTTAAAAGCTTGCCCTTTAAATCCACTATCTGGGGCTAAAGAGAGTTCAGGGGTTAAGGTTCTTGCCTTGCATCTGGACAGCCCCGGTTCAATCCCCAGCACCATATAGTTCCCGAGCCTGGCCAGATGTGGCCCAAGCACCACTCCCACCAAGTTAGCAATTAAATAAATAAAGCTGCACTTAAAATATCTACATGTGTTTACTAAAGGAAGTTAGAACTTACATGTTTTCTAATTTAAAGGGTGGAAAGAAGTGTCCTCAGAACTTTCACACAGAAAGAGTTTGACTCTGCCTCTACTATTCAAGGAATTCAGATATAAATGCTCTTCTAGAGAGCATCTTCTAGTGAAGCACCACTGAAGAAAGCAAAGTCATAGTACAGGAGAACATTATTTGCAGACTATATCAAGATAAAGGATTATATCCAGAACCTAAAAGGAACTATACAATTCAATAAGCAACAATTTTAAGCTTTTGATTTTTTTTTTGATGTCTACAATCAGTTTCCAAATGGGTGAAAGATTCTAATAGATGTTTATCTGTAGGTACAATTAAATAGGTGATCAACCTGGGGCTGGAGACAGTACATGAGTTAAGGCATTTGCCTTGCACACAGATGACCTGGGTTCCATACCTGGAACAACATATGGTCTGCCAAACACTGTCAGGAGTGATCTCTGATGAGTGTTTTGAGTATGGCAAAAAGCAAGCATCAAAAAAGATGCAAATAATTAGGGAATAGGCGATAATTAGGAAACCCAAAGGAGAACTGTAATGATATTCCACTCCGTGGTCATAATTAAAAGAGTAAAAACAAGTGTTCACATGTATGTAGGTAAATTGGTGCCCTGAGACAGTGCAAGTGGGAATATAAATGCAACTGTTTTGAAAAACTCTGTGGCAGTTCTCAGGTAGTGGAACCCAGACTCACTTGCATGCCACAAAATGCCACTCCTTCCTAGGTATCCCCAAGAGAACTGAAAACACGAGCAAGTAAAGTATATATATGAACGTTGCAGCAGCAAAAGGTAGAAATAAATAACCATGTCCCTGGATACCAGAGTGAAGAAGTGCAGTCTGTGTATGCCGTGACTGAGAGCTGTTTGGCACTAAAACAGAATGAAGGCAGAGACATGCTTCTACATGAACGGCCCTTGGGAACATTTCCCTTTTTTAAGTTATTTTATTATACCACCATGAAATATGCAATTACAAAGATGTTCATAATTGGGTTTCAGTCATACAGTGTCCTTGGAAACATTTCACAGAGCAAAAGATACCAGAAACAAAGGCTCATATCTTGTATGATTACACTTACCTATAGTGTCCAGAGTAAAAGGGTCCAAAGGTAATTACTGGTCAATTAGGGAAGAGAGGGTAGTGGGCACTTGTAAGCATGGAATATCTTTAGGTGAAAATATTCCAAAATTAGATTGTGGTGATGACTATAAAACTCTCTGGATATATTAAACACTGAATTATGTACTTCAAATGGGTACGCTCATTTATGGATATGAGTATACTTATGGTATGGGTATGGGGATACTTCTTATATATTTTGTAAAATATATCAGTAAAGCTGCTGTTGAAAAATAATGAATTAGGCCTTTTCATATAAGTTTTTGCTCAGCTGTTAAAAAGAGTGAGTTGGACAGAGGTTTACTTTGATGAACTATAAAGTATATCTGATCTTTTTAAATAGGAATTATTTTGATTGGGCTAATCTGAGCCTTATTTGTCCCCTTAACAAAGAGGGCATTTAAATAATCACTCTTTAACCTTAAACCATTTAAACCTTGAGATTTTCTACTTTATTTTGCAGACACATATCTATGTTTAAAACACATACTTGATTTGCCTTTGATTATGTGCTTCCTTTTAAGTATAACTTTTTCTTTCTTTTCCTTCTTAGCCACAACAAGTCATTCAGAAGAAGCCTGCTCAGGTAAGAGAAGAACCTTATAATATTTTCCTTCCAATTTATATATAAAGTGAAAAAACAATATTTAATTTTCATTTACCTATATTGAATATTGCGCTGCAGTATTCAATTTGTTGTATCCCTCAAAATATGGAATTCATATTCTAAAATTGTGAGATTAAAGAACCCTAAAAGATGGAATCCTGAATTATACAAAGCAGATCCAATAATATAAAAAATAAAGCCTTTTCCAGTGCCTTATATAAAAAAAATTTTAAACAAATATCGAACGTTGCCTTTCTACCTGAGTATAGTTCACTGGTATGAAATGAGCCTTATTTGCTGCAAAAATATCATAAAGTTCATAAGTTAGAAATATATCTGTTCATTAAATTACTGCATGGCAAATAATCCCAATGCTAACTGGGAAACTTGAAAATGAAGTGAGATTGACTTTTTTTTTTAATTTTTAATTTTTTATTATGACATCATGAAATAGACATTTACAAAGCTGTTCATGCTTGGGTTTCAGTCATACAATGTTGCAGTACCCATCCATCCCTACACAAGTGCACATTTACTACCCAGACTCCCTCCCCTCCCCCAGCCTGCCTCTATACCAGGCAACACTATTCCTCTTCTTCCTATTCACATCTCTCTCTCTCTCTCTCTCTCTCTCTCTCTCTCTCTCTCTCTCTCTCTCTCTCTCTCTCTCTCTCTCCATATCTTACACAATTGTGGCTTGCCATACATACATTTAGGGATTATCATGTATATTACTTTTCCTACATTCAATGCTCAGTTCTAGTCTGGCATTATCATTTCCAACAACTAGAAGAACACTGGTATATATTTATATCCCTAAGGTAAATGCAGCCATTCTATATCTGTCCTTTTCCTTCTGACTGATTTCACTAATGATAATCTCCATGTCCATCTACTTATAGGCAAATTTCATGACTTAGTTTTTCCTGACCACTGCATAGTTTTCCATTGTGTAGAGACTGGTGAATTCTCAGGTCTCCCTCCAATGACAAAACCATTCCCTGGAGTCTTTGGCAACATCAAATTAAGGACCATAATAGACCTAAAATAGAAACTTTTTCCTCTGTTGTCCTATATGCCTGGGCTCCTTGTCCTGTCATCTATACATGCAGATAAGAATGTATATTGAGAAAATATATCTTGAAGATATTTATTGAAAAAGTATATCTTGAAGAAAAAAAATTTCTAGTTACTCTTGTGAGTGAGTTACACTAAAGGGCCTGCTGCTCTTCTTGTGGTGTAAAGAGATGCCCAGGAAACCTAGATGCGCCCTACAGAACCCACAGAAGTCAATTATTAAGTGATGTTATTGTATAGCTGTCTTTCATTTAATCTACATATGCAAGGTATCTTTTGCCTAGAAGTCTTTAAAATTTACATTGCACCCTGTTCTTGTGGAGCAATATTGCTCTGCCTGAGAATAATAATCCCAATCTTGTGTTTGCTATTTTTTGGTTTTGGTCTTGTTTTCATTTTTCATGGTTTTGGTGGCACTCCCAACAGTGCTTAGGGCTTTCTCCTAGCTCTGTGCTCAGAGATCACTCCCGGTAAAGGAGCAATATATATATATGGAATGCCTGGGATTGATCCATGTGCAAGCAACTTACACATTGTACTATATGTCTGGCACATATATTTGCAATTATTTAAAAAATACTGTTTGAAAGAGAACTGAAGATTCTAAATACATGTAAGCATACAGGAAAAATTTATCTGAATAGTCATGTATACTGTAGTGTGAAAGCAAAAGAAGTTTACATACCAAAATTGTTTTTATGGCTGCTCCAATACTTACGAGTTGATTGGTAAGGGACATCCAAAATAAGTCATAGTTTTTGAGTTTGCTAAAAAAAAAAGAAACAAAACTTTTATATTTATGTTACAAGATGACCAATAGACTTAACTTCTCATTCTTCTTTGGTAAGGAGAAAGCACTGGAGGTGTAGCACAGTAGTTAGAACATTTGTTGTGCATGCAGCTCACCCAGGGTCAGTCTCTGCAACTCCATATGGTCCCATGATTCAGGAATGATAACTGAATGAGAGCCAGGAGTAAGGCCTGAGCAAAGTCAAGTGTGGTCAAATACCAAAAAAGAAAATAAAGGGGGGTGGTGGGGAAAGAAAGAAATGAAAAGATAAACTTATGATTCAGCATATTGGAGCCAGACATTACTGCAGCATTCACCGTTGTCTTATAAACTGTGAAGAGTAGATTAAATATCCTTATATAGTCTGTTAATAACAATTCAGTTTCTATTTTTGGCATTGTAGGGAAAATAGGAACAAATGCACAGTCACTGAATTTCAGAAATTTTTTTACTCACGTCAGTTTGGGATTATATATATAATACTTATATATTCATATACATTATTCCTATATGGCATGTATAAAATGTGCATATAATCATTTTTATATATTTATGTCCTATGTTATCTACATCACTGTGAATACACCTGACATATTTATGCCCATATCCGTGCCTAATGTAGAGAGATATATCACATGTTCCTAAATTTTACCCAATGGTATTTGCTGAAATTATCCCTTGTGAGCTAATTAGGTCTCTTCCAAATTCTATTCAATGAAATCAAGCAATAGTTTGAAATAACACTGCCTTGGAAATAATTACATCATGGAAGTCAACAAACAGTACAGATCAGAGCTTCTGTTCTTTTCCTAGAGAATATATTGCTAAATATCTGAATACACACACCTCTGACGCACCAGTCAGTATTCTGCTTACTTGGTCACAGAGACAAGCATCAGCATTTAAAAAGAATGTTATTAAAGCACAGTGATTTACAAGGTTACTCACAGTTGCATTTCAGACATACAGTGCTCCAGCACCAATCCCATCACCAGTGTCAACTTCCCTCCGCCAGTGTTCCCAGGTCCCTCCCATTCCCTGCTCCCCAGCCCCAAGTCTGCCATCTGCACAGGCACCATTGTAGGTTCAGTTATTAAAGTTTCAGTTTTATGATTTCAGTGCTGTTGACTCTGTGGTTTTGATATTTAGCTCAGTCATTCCTTAACACCACTAATGGACCTAAATCCCTTTTACCCCTTTCCTTTTTGCTTCTTATCTGTCTCTTCTCTATTTCTTTCCCTCGACTCACTATACTAGAGTGACCTAGGCATCCATCTTCAAACTATTACATTCCCTCAACCAGTTATTTTTATGAATTTCCTGTGATTACAATGTCTACTCTGGAAGAAAATTCTCATTGAACACACATGAGAAGAGGTTTCAACATTTGTTGAGCAAATGACTAGAGAATGTCAATGTATATGAGGCACATAGGGCATACAGCTGAATAAGTTATTTAAGGGGGTAGAGGCTTTGAAGTTGTGTTATTTAGTTGTGGAAGAAAAAATTCCTTAAATTAGGTGAAAGGAAGGTGTTATAGATGAGATGAATAGTAATTTGAAAGTAGAGAGATAACCAGAGTAGCAAACAGTTTTGCAAAGTAGCAAACAAAATGGAAAAATGGATCAAAAATAACTCAGTCTTCATGACAAATATGGTAGTTACCAGAGGAAAAGTGTAAGGGTGGTAGGAATAATGAACTGAGGGGTCGTGTCAGTGACCCTCATTCTTTGGCGGTGGTACAGTGTGAGTCTTAGACATACGGAGAGGTGTCGAGGTAGTGGACTGGAGAGATAGCACAACAGTTAGGTCTCTGATCTTACATCCCACAATCCTGGTATGAGCCCCTAGCATCACATATGGCCCCTAATGCTGCCAAGAGGGATGCTGAGCAGTGCTATACCAGGAATGTCCCTGGAGCACTGCTAGGTATAATCCAGAAACAAACGTCCCAAAATTTTAAAGTGCCAGAGACATTTCTCAGTGGGCTGAATTCATACTTTCTCAGCTTTTTATCCCCTCACCACAAGGTCACCTCAGTACCACTCAGAACAGTTCCCAAACAGAGCTCGGAATAGTCCCTAAGAATGGCCATCTTGTGCATCTTTTTGCCTGTATTTAATGCTCCGTTCTAGGTTGGTATTAGCCCTTCCAACAATTATTAGCACATGTTCCCTTCTCTGTCTTACCTAACCTCTGACACACACACACACACACACACACACACACACACACATATATATATATATATATTTATGTCATGCATATAAATGCAGTCATTCTATGTGTGTCTTTTTCCTTCTACAGTCCACAATATGTAAGAGAAAGAAGAGGGGGAGGGATAAAGAGAGAAAAGAGATAAAGAACCTACCATAGAGGCAGGCTATGGAGGGTGGGAGGGAATCGGGGACATTGGTGGTGGCAAATGGCCACTGGTGGAGGGCGGGTGCTGGAACATTGTGTGACCGAAACCTCCAAACATGAACAACTTTGTAATTATATATCTCACAGTGGTATAATAAAATATTAATTAAAAAAAAGAATAGCCATCTCATCCCACCAAAACAAATCAAATGTATTAAAAGGGCTGGCTAGATAGTATAGTAGTTAGCCCATTAAGGCACTTAATCTTGCCTTTACCAATGTCTTGCCCATGTGCCATTTTGATCCCTGGTACCACATATGGTCCCCTGAGCACCACCAGAAGTGATCACTAAGCACAGCTGGTATGACCCAAAAAACCTCCCCTAAAAACAGTACGTCAATATTAAGAGTAGAGAGACAGAAGCAAACAAACTATAAATGGATATTATTAATATGGCTAGAACAGACTGTAAATTAGTAATACACCAGAGTTTTTCTCAAAGGGAATGTCTTAAATACCACAGATGGGTTGGGTTAGCTTGGGCTGGTCCTCACTGATCAATCTGGCTGCCTGACTGCCTGACAGACCTTGCTCCAAAGTTGCCTTTGAAAGGAAATTTCAAACTCAGAATTAGAAAAAGAACATGAGCTCATTGGGCATCCTTATCTATATTGTCTAAGGACACAGTGATGAATGGTATAAACTTTGGTCTACATGGAAGCTCATGGAGGATAATGCAAATCTCACTCTACGCTCAAAAAAGTCTCTTCCTTTTCCATCTGTTTCTTTCAAAATTCACTCCCAGATGGTTTTTCCATGTGACAGATGGATTAACTCAGGTTCATATCCTGTCTTCATCAACATTATTTTGTAGAATTACATTCAGATCCATTTTGAGGTGGTGAAGATTTTAGCACAATTAAATATTGTGCGTCTGAAGAAAAGAGTGCCACAGTATATAAGCACTGTATGAAAACGGGTTTTGCTTGGACAAGTTTCTCTCTCTGTGCTCTACTTATCCATCTATGAAATGGAATAGTAACACCTTTTATTTGCTCTCAAGAGTATTTGGAGAGATTCGATTCATAATTTATAGAAATTCCAGGGAATAGGGCCAGAGAGTGAGTACAGGGTTAAGGAATACCCTTTGCATGCAGTTGGCCTGGTTCGATTTCCAGCACTTCATGTTCCCCACAAAACTACCAAGAAATATATGCTGGAAACCCCCTGATAGTACAAGGGGGCCCTGAAGGCCCTAAGCAGCACCATATCCTCAGGCCTTTGCATTGAGTTATGAAGCTGACTGGAGAATAGCCAAGAGGGTGCCTGGCCTCCTAAACACTGCCTAAGAGGTTAAACAAGAGTCAAGGAGTATTGTTATTTTTTTTACTTATTTTTTATTTCTAGGAATGGATATTAATTTTTCCATTCCTAAAAATGTGTATTCTCAAATTTTTATAATGAATTCAAATAACTGTCTTTCATATACCACAAATGTTTGTATCATGTCTTCCTAAGATAAGAATCTTTATTTTTTGAGAGGAAACCTTTGTGGTAATTGCTACATCCTATCATTAGGACTAAAGCTGACACTCAGAATCACTTTCTTTGTATGTTTATCATGTGAATATAGAGTTACAAAGACTATTGTATCTTTATGCCATCAAAATTCTGACGCTTCCTTTACTTACAAGTCTCAAACTGAATTTAGTTTTATGACAAATTCTATTTCAAATTGATTGTGAGACTCACCTATCTGCATCCAGCTGATGCATTTCTGCATCTTTGCTTTTTATGTTACTGTAGTTATTTATTTATTTTTTGCTTTTTTTTTGGGGGGGTCACACCCGGCAATGCTCAGGCGTTTCTCCTGGCTCTGCACTCAGGAATTACTCCTGGCGGTGCTCGGGGGACCATATGGGATGCCGGGGATCGAACCCGTGCTGGCATGAGCCGGCCGCATGCAAGGCAAACGCCCTACCTGCTGGGCTATCGCTCCGCCCCTGTATTTATTTTTTTTCAGTGTTCCAGCTTGTGTTGATAAAACACTTTTCCAAATAAATAAAATTATAATTTATCTTTATGTAAACATGACAAATAAAATGGTTAAATATGCTTCTACTCAAAAAAAAAAAATGCTGACGCTTCCTCAGAGCCTCAGAAATACCATTCTTTGACACAGGGTTACAAATCAAACAACAAAGTGCATTTAGAAGGGAAAAATTAGGAATGACAATGTCTCCAAATATAGATAGGCATTGGTGTTTGTGACTAGAAATACATGTATCTAGAGAGGAATACAAATTTAAGAGAAACCCTACTGCTGGGGAATTGGAGAGTGCTCGGGAGCATCAGCACAGACCTCATGTGTCCCATAATCTTAATGGAGAAATTAATAGTCTTTTAGAAGCTCTGGGGCCAATCTGCAGTATTCACATTAACTTCTTTTTTCTTTAATTCCAAAACCAGTGGGGAAATTTACTAGAGAACTTACTGTATTTTCATTTAAAGTGATAAAATAAACAATGACTAGAAATTAGCTAATTTCCTAGTAATTTTTTTCACAATTCTTAGCAGCTGAATTCTCAGCCATATGGATTTCATTCTTAATTTTTGTTGGAAATTGTAAGTTTTGTTGTCCTCATTATATTTATAAAAGAAACATCATAAAAAGTATCAGGTTATTATGCATGATAGAGAAAGCTTTGTTTCTCAAGTTCTTATTTTGGTAAGACTAAATCTCACTCCATCTCAGACTTCTAAAAAGATTTCCTGGTTTATCAGATACCTTAATGTTCCTCGATTCCCCTCACCCCCATTTAAGGCCTTAAATGGAGATTACAAATGACTCTTTGTGTATAATTCAGACTTTTTTTTTCACATGAGTCCTCCCCAAGTGAAAACAGGTTTGAAAAATCCTAACAGTTCTTTCTTTCAGCCCAATTTCCTCATTGTTGTTCATCCCTGGCAAGCTATATCACTAGCAGTTCTGGCAGGTATAAACCTGCTCCTTTTCAGTTTTGCGGTAAGAGAACTGGAAACTGGCAGTTCCTAAAAGACTGGAAACAAAGTATGCGATTTCAAAAAAGAGTTTCTCCCTGCAAGTAATATCTTTTGTGGGTGGTGTGTATCAAGGCAAAGAAATCTTAGTAAGCCTCTGATATTGCTTGGTTATCATGGGATTTCCCTGCCCCCCCTTTTAAAAAAAAAGAGAAAAACGTTGAATGTTTTTTCCAGAGACTTCAAGGGCAGCTTTAAGGATGTTTATATTTCAGACAACCTAAACATTGTTTGGAGCAAAATGAGAGATTTCATTTTGGGACAAGTAAGTTGATGAATTGCAGTCAGCATCTTGGTCTCAAAGAAGGCATTTTTACTGGGGGCTTTTTAGTCTAGACATATAGAGAAGGAAGGAGAACGAGAGGAGAATGCTCTAATACTAATACTCACCTTTTACATGGTACTTTGACCAATGTAGTAAATAGTTCGTAATAAATCAGACTTACAAATAGTCACTCTTGTACTCACTCGGAGAGCATAGTGATTTATACCACCTAGGTCATAAAGACTACTGATTTATTTATTTTCCTACTTTGCTCTTTCAAGCTGGTAAAAACATTTTGTGGGCCAGTAAATGTTTGATACCAACTGGCAAAACATGAAAAGTCATATCAAAGCCTGGCCCCAGTGGTTCTATGTTGTTGTATGGAAAATACTTTTTGATTTAACCCTGAACTCTGATATTGCTAAGGTCAAAGAAGAAGGGGAAAGCAAAGTAGAAAGCAATGTTTAAGCTCAGGGATATGGCAGAAAGGGGTAAAGCAATGGAAGTGTATCAATGATCATTAACTGTAACCCTATGAAATAGTTTATCTAATAGTTGTAATAAGGGAATATTGTCGATAAAAGCAACTATTTCTTGGCAGGGAATATATGTGTAGAAATGATATAAACTTCTAATAGAAGTGTAAGAACTTTAGAACAATATATAAAACTTCAAAGGGTGAACTTAGTATTTCTTCACTTATCAGGCTTCCTGTAAGAGGTATTTACATGTGTATGATTTTTTTTAGCTGGGTAGTGAAGTCTGAGGTTTAAGCTGAAAAATAAAAGTGTAATGCCTACCTGCTTTTCCTGTACACACTACAAAATGTTTTTCCTTTGTGTGTTGATGTAATTTGGACATTAGTCAATTCTTTACTCATCATATAAACTTACTTATTACCTAAGCTTGTTGACCCAAATTAATATCACTGAATTGCTTTAGAACATAGCCTTTCTAAGTAAATCCTCAAACATTTTAAGAGAAATGTGGTTGTGTCCAAGATATTTGGACTGAATTTACATTCAATCAGTGTTTGCAGGACACTCAAATGTCTATTAGTAATTATTTGCCAAATAACATTATGACATACCATTGTTATTTATTTTTAAGCCTCATTCAAGAGTCTCATCAAGGTAATAAAAAACATTTGGCACAATAATGACTGCAAATTAGAGCTATTATATCCCCCATTAACAGATATCAAAGGTATTTGAAGTTTTATGCACATAGACAACAAATAGAAAAGATTTCTCCTACTCTCTGCCTATTATAAAACATATGAAATTTAACCTTGAAGCAGCTTTTGCCATTTTTCAAAACTGCTTTGCATAAAAATGAGAACATTCCTCGTTGAAATAAATGTCTTTCTTTTGCATGTTTCCTTCATACAGAAACCCTTTTGCTACATCTTTCATTAGTAAACACGAGGATCCTTTAGTGAGACTTAGAATTGGTCAAACTCAGGGCCGGAGCGATAGCCCAGCGGGTAGGGCGTTTGCCTTGCATGCGGCAGGCCTGTGCCGGCCGGGTTCGATCCCCGGGCGTCCCATATGGTCCCCCCCGAGCACCACCAGAGGTGATTCCTGAGTGCATAGCCAGGAGTAACCCCCTGAGCATTGCCGGATGTGACCCAAAAAAAAGCAAAAAAAAAAAAAAGAATTGGTCAAACTCATTATTCCATAAAATCATGACTCATGGGACCCCAAATTACAAGAAGTTTATGTTCAAGTTACTTCCCTCTGAAATATGTAACACCCTTCTAAAGATTTTTTTTAAGCTGTTCACCTCAGGAAAACAATTCAAAGTATTCATGGATAAATTATTTCTCTGTTTGAAATATTTAGCAACAGAACGTGGGTAAAAGGCATGAACAAGGCAGATCTGAGTGGATTTTAGAAACCTTCAGTCTTGTCATTTTTGTGTCATTTCATTATTATTCTTTTTTAATTTTTATGTACCCTTTAATGAATCACAGTGAGATGCACAGTGACAAAGCTGGTCAAGATGGGCTTCAGTCATATAGATGTTTCAGCCCATGTCGCTTCACCAGTGGACATGCCCCCCCCCACTCGTCTCCCCAGTTTCCCCTCCCACCCCCCACCTCTATGGCAGGTACTTTTCTTCTCTCGCCCTCGCCACTCCCATCTCCTTTGGAGAATTCTGGTTTGAGTACAGATACTGAAAGGCTAACATGTATCTCCCATTACCGACTTTCAACACTCAGTTCTTGTCCAGAGTGATCATTAGGAGAAGTTAGAGACGTTCTCTGAGAAGTTCTAGCTGTGTGGCCCAAGTGAAGATTGTCATTCAGTCCCAGATGAATGTAAATAAGTGGATTGAATTTCACATAAAAAAATTCTTTTTGCTTTCTTTTGGAGACATCACTTGATAATACTTTTTGGGTCCACCCCAGTGGTGCTAGGGTTAGGAAGAGTGCTACATGCTGCTGAGGACAGGCCTCCTCCCCACCACTGAGCCATCTCCCAACCCAGCAATACTGCTTTTCCTTTCTCGACAATCTGTTACTCAACCACAAAGAAATGAACATAGAGTAACGGTAATTACTAACACAGTTCCACACTAGTCACAGGATTTTTCAAAGTTTTCCCGTGGTCATCATGTTTTCTTATATCCAGCAGCCACCTGGCTAGTAGCGTCACTGATCTAACACAAAGGGAAGAAGATGCAAGTTGTAGACCTGCTAATTCCAGGATTGGGACCCTGGGACCAACATCTTCTGACCTTTCTAGGATTAATCTGCTTTTTACATTAAGTGTCTTCCTATCACCAAATATGATAGCCTCTCAGTATCTGTATTGCAAACCATAATGCCCAAAAGAGAGAGAGAGAAAGAGAGAGAGAGGGAGAGGGAGAGGGAGAGAGAGAGTCTGCCAGAGAGACAGGCTAGGGAGGGAAGTGGGGTGACAGGAAGAAAGGAAACAGGGGACATTGGTGGTGGGAAATGTACACTGGTGGAGGGATGGGTGTTGGAACATTGTATGACTGAAACCCGATCATGAACAGCTTTGTAACTGTGTATCTCATGGTGATTCAATCAATCAGTCAATACAAACTTACAAAATAAAATGGTAAAAAATCTTCCCATTAGACCTTAAACGGACTTTATTGATTCGAAGTCCTAGAGGTTGTATATCTTTTATATACATGAAGTTAAAATCAAACCAAGATCAAATATAAAATTTATAAATACCTCATTCTTTATAAAAATGGATTTCCCTCCTAGTTTTTCCACCAGGGTCCCATGTACTTTCCATATTATGAGGCTTCTATATGTTTCACTTAACTTTTTTTAGTCTAATATAAAACTTTCCTAAGTGGAGGGAAAAAATCACTTTTCACTAATTCACTTTAAAGTATCATGCATCAAAAAATGAAAACTCAGGGACCAGAGCAATAGACCAATGTAGGGCATTTGCCTTGCACACGGCCAACCTGGGTTCAATTCCCGACATCCCATATGGTCCCCAAGCACTGCCAGGAGCAATTCCTGAGCTCAGAGCCAGGAATAACCCCTGAGCATTGCCAGGTGTAACCCCAAAAAAAGCCAAAAAAATAAATAAAAACTCAGCATTGAGGCCTGGTGCACTCGGCTGCAGCTGGAACTTGGAAACTTGGCCTCTGGTCATTGCCATGAAGGAGACCCATTACTTTTTGTTTTTTTTTTTTTTTTTTTTTTTCTTTTTGGGTCACACCCGGCATGCTCAGGGATACTCCTGGCTATGCACTCAGGAATTACTCCTGGCGGTGCTCGGGGACCATATGGGATGCCGGGGATCGAACCCAGGCCGGCACAGGCCAGCCGCGTGCAAGGCAAACGCCCTACCGCTGGGCTATTGCTCCAGCCCCGAGACCCATTACTTTGGTTCTGACAGGACTTGTTAAGATAGACATATAAGTGTAAACATATACAATATATTTACATATATGTGTAAATATATGATAGACATATATGTGTAACCTGAGCTGCGCGGGAGGAAGAGAGCGGCATGGAATGCCTTCAAAACATTGAAGAAATAGCTACAAAGACAAAGAACCTCGGGTTCGGGCACATCTCTTCAACTCCACCGCCTCAGAGATCTGGGCCCTACGAAGCAGGAGGAGAATGCTGTTTGGGTCTCCCAAAGAGGAATCGAGGGCCGGAGTGATAGACCAGCTGTAGGGCGTTTGCCTTGCATGCCTGTGCCGGCCGGGTTCGATCCCTGGCATCCCATATGGTCCCCGAGCACTGCCAGGAGTAATTCCTGAGTGCAGAGCCAGGAGAAACCCCTGAGCGCCCGCCCGGTGTAACCCAAAAAGCAAAAAGCAAAAAAAAAAAAAAAAAGGAATTGAAAGAGCTATGCTTGGAATATCACGCCTCACTCAAGTGAAAGAAGGAATCCAGAGCTCCGACCTCCGTCGCTTTCCAGAGTCAGGGACGCTGTCTTGTTTGCCAAGGCATCAAAAAATCAGATGGACTGGACATGTAATGCGATTTGGAGACGACCGCTGGACTACAGCCCTTACTGACTGGATCCCACGGAATGTCAAAAGATCACGTGGCTGCCCACCTACAAGATGGTCAGACTTCCTTGTAAAGACCCTGAAGGAACGGTTTGGGGGCTCTTCATATTCCTGAATCAACCAGATGCCATTAGGCTACATTGGCGAGTGATAGGGTCCAATGGAAATATTACTGGCACCCGCCGAGCAAATCAATGAATAACGGGATGTCAAGTGATCAAGTGATATATGTAAAACATAAATGCGTAATTCCAAGTCCTTAGGATATTAAACATATTAGGTGAAAAAAAGTAATATGTCACTAAACTGTAACACTCTTTCTAAATTTCCAGACACTTATAGGTTTTTCAATACAAAGAAACATAATAAAGTGCTTACCTTGCGCTTGGGGCATGGTCTATCCCCAGCACTGCACATGGTTCCCCAAACACTGCCAAAAGTGATCCCTGAACAAAGAACCAGGAGCAAGCCCTGAGCACCACTGGGCTTGCCCCAAAACAAAAACTAAAAATAAGCCCCAAAAAAGTATGTTTCAGTCTGCAGCCATTTTTTAATGAGTTTCCAAATTCTTTTTGCAATCAAGGAAAAAGAATCTAAATATCAAATTCAGACATGGATGTCTGTGATTTCACACTTATTATTATGATGATATGACTTCTGAAGTGTGAAGAAAGACGAATTTCATTTCCCATTCCAGTTAGAATTTACTGACCTCCCTTCCGCCACTCTTCAATCTGCATCTGACAAACCAGAGCTCTCAGCTATGCTATCGCGTGAAGTAACAAAGCTTATTCCACTGAACACTCACCCATGTCAGAATGCCTAGCTCTATGATTAAACCCTAAGACATTTTTTTTTGCAGGTTCACTTTCTTTATTATATTAACTGAAAATTTATTAAATGAAAATATTTAGGTAAATGAATTTAGTTTCCACTTAGTAAAATAAGGCAAAATATAATGGATTTTATATGACTTAAAATGAATTATACAAAATATTTCATTTTCATTTTCTACACTCTTAAAGCAATACTTTTATTGTTTAATTTCCTTCCTTTCTTCCTTCCTGACTTTCTTCCTTCCTGACTTTCTTCCTTCCTGATTCTTTCTTTCCTTCTTTCCTTCCTTCTATCTTTCCTTCTTTCTTTCTTCGTTTCCTTCTTTCCTTCCTTCCTTCTTTCTTTCTTTTTTAAGACATTTTAAAATTCTGGGAAGATTATGAGATAAAGTTGAATATGAATATAGGCTGTCTTCCTCCTTTTGAAGTTAGCAGAAGTATACTCATAGTTATACACCAGAAACTTTGTAATAAATCAAATTAAAAGAGTGGAGATATTAGAAGATTCTTATTTTTAGATTTTAGTGGGGGTGGTCCCAAGCTACACCAAAGCAATGAAAGTGTTCAGTTGATTTCATTCCCTTTTTTTTAATGAGCAAAAAGAAACAAGGACAAATGAGGATGGTTTCCCAACAATAATCATAATAAAAATGCTTCCAGCTCTGCCCACTTTCCTTTTTATTTCTTCAGTAATCTGCCGATTCTTTTTTTCTTTTTGGGTCACACCCAGCAATACTCAGGGATTATTCCTACCTCTGCACTCAGGAATTAATCCTGGTAGTGCTTGGGGGACCATATGGGATGCCAGGGCATCGAACCCAGGTTGGCCATTGGCAAGGCAAAATACCCTACCCGCTGGACTATCACTCTGGGCCCTACTCTGCCATATTATCAAGCATGTCCCACCCTGGTGTGGTACAGCCTGTACAGCCTTGGTCAGCTTATAAAGTAGCTGTAGGTAGGAAGCGGCTCAGCGTTAGAAGCCTTAGCAGCTGGTAGTCATAAAACTGTCACTGTGCACTTCCACTTTGCTTTTTTGTTGGTTTTTTTTGGCCACACCCAGTGATGCTCAGAGCTTACTCCTGACTGCACTCAGCAATCACACCTAACAGGCTCAATGGACCAATGGGGTGCAGGGGACCAAATCCATGTCCACCACATGCAAAGAAAGTGCCCTGCTCCCCGTACTGTCTCTTTGGCCCTCCACTTCCACTTTAAAAAGTCTTTTCATCCAACCTTCATTCTAGCATTCTACCTCCGACCATTCTGATGGCAGGCCTGCTTGACCATCCTGCCATTGTTTTGGCCATCCCACATTACCCACCAGCCTCTCATGAGTCTGTTCTGTCTTTCAAATCTCCTTATTGCTCAGAGAAATTCTTGGGGGACTCCACAAGCACAAAGGACCTTTGACCATTTACTGCCAACATGAAGCAATTTAAATAAACATTTCAAGGTGCAAACTATTATCTATACTAAATGGCAATGTCTCCTAAGTTCTTGAAGAGGAATGAATTTTAACAGCTCTGCTAAGGAAATCCGGTTTCTACGGGACATCAGAATCAGCTGCTGATTCCCTACATCACCAGTTTCTGTCTGCTTCCTGTTTGTTTTCTTTTGTTTGGAGACTGCACTTGGCTGTGATCAGGCCTTACTCCTGGTTCAGTGCTCAGAGATCACTCCTTATAAAGACTGGTGGATTTTGCAGTAGTGGAGATTGAACCAGGTTAACCGCTTGCAAGGCAAATGCCTTAACCCAATACTCTCTCCAGCCCGTTTACCCACTTTTTGTGGGTAGAAAGGAGCAAAGGCCAAAGGACCACCTGTGGATTTGCCCAGCCCTGACACTGAGTAGCTGAGGATGCTTTCCGAACTTCATCTTTTTCCTTAAAGGAGGCATTGTCCTTCTTTTCATTCCATGTGCATGTTGATAGCTACCACACATGGAGCAAAAGACCAAGTCATTGGAAGGAGAATCTGAAGATTTACAGAAGTGAAATGTGCTTCATGCCCTTATCAATATCATCTGCTGAGCAGCTGTGCCATCCTGGACAGGGTAGCCAGTCAGGCCAGAGTACGGAGAATGTACCATCGTCTGTTATGTTTGAGAAAACCAACGATGTGCATAGGGACAGCCTCATCACCTCCAAAAGCTTACTGGAGAGGTCCCACCTTCTGACATTCTAGTTATGCAGCCAGCACTAACTGACAACTAGCAGCAAAAGAATTTCAAGGACAGCAGAAAGATATATTAATAAAACAATTTCAGTGTTAAGTATAGGAAACAAAACCAGGGACCGTCCTTTTCGGCTGAGTTATGTCTGAGGGATTTTTTAATAAACCACGGTGTATCAGAGCTTGAAGAGCCCAAATCAAGCAGAGTTTCTGGGAATGTTTTGAAAAACCTATCACATTCCATCTACTACAAGGTCTTTTTAAGTTCATGGCCTGAAAATTCTATTTCCTTCCAGATTTGGAAATACTTTGGTTTCAGATAGAATAGAAGGGAAATGAGCAGTTAAAAATGGAATAATTATAGCTAGATTCAGGAGGTTTTCCATCTTGACTGAATTCTATTAATTTACTAAGCAGGAGAAGAAGGAATAACATATACCTGACAGCTTTTATGCTGTGGTCTGTTTCAAAGTGGTAACCCTAAGTCCACACTTCATGTCATAATGAGAAGTGAGTCATTTGGGGATGGATAGAGTGTATCTGCTGAACAGCTTAGTGACTTTTTAGAATTTCAATATTAAGTGAAAAGACAAGGTCATAGGGCAGCTGAACCTTGGCATGTCTCTCTCTCGTCTGTCCGTTGCTTTGATCATGCTACATCCTCCTCTGTGAACAGGACTCCATTGAGAACCTGGGGTCATGCCCTGTTGCCTATCAAGAGGTATAAACCTGCTGCTTAAATATGTCAAGTCCCACAGTTTGAGGGCGGTAGTTTCATACGTTCCACATTTCCCACATAACCCAAAGCAGACTAAACAAAACCGGTGTGAAATCTCATGACTTGATGCTTGCTGTGGTTCTATTTTTTAAGCTGTAATCCATTCATTTGTAAGAGTGTGTATTCCCAGGATTTACAACTCTCTCCATCTTTGAGAGAAGAGAATGTTTGAAACCTATTTCAAAAGGATTGCAGTGACCTATATTGGAGAAGCAGGGGGAAGATAGACAGACAGGCAGGCAAGACAGAAAAAATGAGAATGCCTGTGCATTCCCATGAGTGTGTGTGTGTGTGTTCATGTGAGTGTGTTATCTTTAAGTGTGTGCATTCATGTGATGTGTATTGAAGTGTGTTATATTTATGTACGTTACATCTGTGTGAGTGTATGTGTTCATAGGAGCATTCCATGCGTGTGTGCATGTGTATGAGCCATTGTGCATTCAAGAGCGCATCTACGTGAGTGTGTGTATCTGTGTGTGTGTTCATGTGAGCGTGTGCGCGTTCTTTTGAGCTTGCTAGTACCCATTCATGTGCGTCTGTCCCCCTCCCGTTTGCTGCTTTTACGCCAAAAGCGTCACACATGGTAGCGTTTAGGAGCCCCTTCACAGCTGAAGTGTTTCAAACACTAATGAATGGAAGTTCGGTCATATAATGCAGACAAGCTTTAAGGCATGCTTTACTGAATGGTGTACTGTAGTGACCTGGGAAAGGAAGAGAGGTATAAATTGTGTCAGTTAGCCACCCAGACAAAATGAAGCCATGTGGAAAATCAAATCTATTAAAGTATGAAGACTGTTCTAAGCTGTTTCAAGCTGGCCGTTCTTAAAGGGCTCAGTTTGCTGCAGGAATAAATGTTTACCTCTTCTCCCAGATCTTTTCACATGCCGTCTTAAGAGACAGCGTGCAGCATTTGATAAAAATCATCCTCTCACTAACAACGCTTTTATCAGAAATGTTTATTGTCTCCTGCTTTACCACCCATGTCCTGAAAGGTACTGCACGTTTGTTAAATAAGCAAAGGGAGAGAATTGTAAGTTTCAAGCTGACTTGCAGAAACGCCAATAAATTCCAGAGCCATAAGGAATTAGAAAAGGGGGGGGGAGAAGGAATTAAATTTATAGGAAGAGAAGACCCAGAAAAAACCACACATATTAGATTTTCTCTGCCTGGCTAACCCGCCATTAGATTCTTGGCTGATAAGGATTTCAAATTGAGATTGAGTAATCAGACCAAACCTTGGCTATTACCTTTAAATGTGCTTTATAAAAAAAAACTTTTTTAAATAAAAATAACATGTGCTTTAACACACAAAATGAGGAAATTGATTTGGAAAGAATATCAAAAGTCAGTTCCGACAGCCTTGCACAGGCTTTCTGCTGTGGACAGTCGGCCTTTTGAAGGGGCACATAGCCCATCTGCCGCTCTGTCTCGGGCCAGACTCACTCTTCTCCTTATAAAGTTGGCTATGTTACTGTTGCACCTTTATTTTCCCATCAGTAAAATGGCAAAATAGCAGTTTCAGAAACGAGTATGCACCAGTGAAAGCATCAGCAGTAAAGCTGAACAAGAGCCTGCTGGCTGGTACACTACAGAGCCAAGCTTGATACCACCAGTGTGAGTTGGGTTTGGGTTTTTTTTTTTCCCAAGGAGCAGTGAAATTGCAGTCCAGAAGTCACTTGAGGCAAGAGCAAAGCTCCCATCTACTTCCCTGTTCTTTCGTTTCAAGAGTATTTTGTACTGTTAAAAGAGAGCTTCAACCGGGCCCGAGTGATTGTCCAGCAGGGGAGGGTCTTGCATGTGGCCAACCCAAGTTCAATCCCGGCATCCCATATGGTCCCCCATGCACTGCCAGGAGTAATTCCTAAGTGCAGAGCCAGGGTAACCCCTGGGCATCACGGGTGTGGCCCAAAAAGGCAAAAAAACAAAGGTTTAAGCTATGTAGGCTTAAGCCTCCTACGGAGCGGTAGTACAGCAAGTTGCCTTGCATATGGCCCATCTGGGTTCAATCCCTGGCATCCTATATAGTCCCCAAGCACTGCCAGGAGTAGTTCCTGAGTGTAGAACACTGAGCATTGCCGAGTGTGACTCCAAAAGAGAAAAAAAGAAAACTTCTACGTGGTCTCAAAGCAGGAGGTGGGTTTTCTAACAAGGGCATGTGGCTCTCAAGTTAGAACTGGAAGTTTCAGGATTAATTGAATGATGGTGTGTTTTCTGTGCACACATTCCTAAACATGATTTCTAACAGGTCTTGGGCCCTGCTCCTGCACCAGTTTCCCTTTGCGCCACCAGATCTGCACCCCGTCCCCCTCTTCCATTCTCTCTCCTTAGATTCTTTGGGTGGAGCAAAGGGGCAGGGTGTCTTCATTTCTGCAACTTGTTCCTTCTTGCAAAGTGGGGCATGAGAGAGTTAAATATTTTGTCTCATCCAAGTGACCAGTGCCAGGGAGCCCTGCTCCATTTATTGTGTGTGTGTGTGTGTGTGTGTGTGTGTGTTTTAATTTAGTCACCATAATTTTCATGATTGGGTTTTGGGTTTCAGATACACAGTATCCCTCCACCAATGTCCCCAGTTTCACGCTCATCCACCATTCTGTCTCTCTAGCAGGTGTTTTCTGTTGTAAATTGTAGACACTGTGATTTACAATACTGTTAATGGTAGGTTTCATGTATAATGCTTTACCACCTTTTAACACCCTCTCCCAAGTGATCATTCCACCACTGACATGGGTTCTCTCCCCCGCCCTGTCCCACTCACCCACCCCGCCTCCGCCCAGTGCCATGCTTCCCACTGAAGCCCAGTTGTCATGTTCTTCACTTTAGTGCTTTGGGGCATTGGTTCTTTGTTACCCCCTCCCACTATGTTTCTTTATATGATGTATGAGAGACATCAGTGTAAGTCTCATTCCCTCTCTCCTCGCCCCTCGTCCTTCAAACCCCAGCTTCAGTAAGCCAGTATCTTTAAGACAGGCTGAGTTATGCCTCACAAAAAGGATCCCAGGCACCTTTTCTCATTTTCCCTCGGGTTTCTAAAACTGATAGCCAGGCAGGAGTGATAGTATAGTGGGTAGGGTATTTGCCTTGAACTTATGTGAATGATACGATTCCACTCCCAGCAGCCCATGTGGTCCCCCAAGCACCACCAGGAATAATTCCTGTTGTGCACAGCCAGCAATAGTGCCTAAGCATCACCAGGTATGACCACCACCCACAAACCTAAGTAAATAAATGGACAGGCAGACAGACAGACAGACAGAGAGGGAGATAGAGATAGAAAGATAGAGCTAGATAGAGAGTAGATAGATAGATAGATAGATAGATAGATAGATAGATAGATAGATAGATAGATAGATAGATAGATAGATAGATAGATAGATAGATAGATAGATAGATAGATAGATAGATAGATAGATAGATAGATAGATATCTGATAGCCAGCATGCTGTTGGGAAGAAAGCAGGCATTTCTTTGCTTCTGGAACTGATGTGTAGCTTAACTTCCCCTGTATGGCAAGTGGCAAATGGGAAAACAACTGAATTTGCTAACTAGCCAACCAGAAATCAGGCTTTTAGGTCAGCAGTGGCTGCTAGTGACAAGGTGAAGGGGGCAGTAAAAAAAAAAAAATAATAATAATAATAATAACTATAACTCTCTTCTTTCCTCTATACAGTGTAAGAAGCCCTGGCAACGAGGGGCTTGGCAAGGATCTGCTTCTACTTTGGAAGCCAGAGTCAGGAGCTACTACAAAACAGGATCTCTGGGAAGCCCTTGTTCCATCACAGCCCACTGTAACTGACACGCGTGTTTTGTGTTTTCTAGGAGGAGACTGAAGAGACTTCGTCACAAGAGTCTGCGGAAGAGGATTAGGTGGCGCCCATATTCGATTTCTACCTCAGCAGCAGTTGGATCTTTTGAAGGGAGAAGACACTGCAGTGACCACTTCCTCTCTACTGCCATGGTCTTTCCTCTTTCCTGGGGCGGGCGGGGCGGGCTGGGACGGGGCAGGCGGGGCGGGGCGGGGAGAAATCACGTAACCTTGCAAAGGACTATATTAATCACCTTCTTTGTAATCCCTTCACAGTCCCAGGTTTAGTGAAAAACTGCTGTAAACACAGGGGACACAGTTTTAACAATGTAACTTTTAATTACTGTTTTCCTTTTTTCTTAACCTACTAATAGTGTGTGGATCGAATTAGCAAGAATGGGTGGGTAAAGAAAACACTCGGGTGTGCTTCAGCCTGTCCCTGCACTGCATAGGTACAAACGCTGGGCATTCACCTAGGAGAGGACAGTGTCCGGCTGTGGGCACCTCACGCCACCCGACCCACTCGCTGTAGTGAAGCCTCTGTTTAGACACCAAAGATAGGACTAGATACTACTTTGCTCTTTTCCATATAATCTTGTAGACAAGATGATTTTTTAATTTTTATTTTTTTAACTTCTAAATGCTACAAAATGCTGATGTATCCTTTCATTCAGCTAAGCCCCCTGGAACAGTGATGTTCACTTTTCAGAAAGGAAAGTCAGCAAGCAAATAGGCTGACTGCTCTGCTTCTGGGCATCACCGTGTCAGCGAGGAAGCCTGTTCCTCACAACACTCGCTTGCAGGAAAACACTGCTCCGGATAGCATCCACTTTGGACAGAACCAAAATGCCATTTAGCCATAAACCACACTCCACGCCTTTAAGGAGCCTAGACAGTGAAAGTATCCTCTTTGTAATGAAAAGATACAATAGATTAATGCTGATGAACTCACCTGAGTCAGCAGGTGGGAGAAACTAAATCTCAATTTATTTGCTATAGTTACACTTAAAAAAATGTAAGCATTCTCCCTCTCACTCTCTCCTTCTTACTCTCTCATTTGCATTCTCTCTTCTCTCCATTGTAAATCCGTTTCCATGAAAGACCTAAATACCACTTACCTCAAATTAAGTTTGTGTTACTTCAAGTAATGCATTTGACATAGGATGGTTGGCTGAAGTGTTGGCTTCAGTTACTGTCTCTTCACTCAAACTGCACTTTCAACCAGAGATGCAATATATCCCCACTACTCAATACTACCTCTGAATGTTACAATTAATATACAGTTTAGTACTTATTACATGCTGCTATACACAAGCAATGCAAGAAAAACAAAACCTAATGGGTAGGTGATTCTAGTCATCTACTGGTTCTTTTTTGTACACATAATTGCAGTTAAAGAAACAGTCTCCTTTCTGTGTTTTGGCATGGCTATGTATTTTTCTATGATTTTTTAATTAAAATTTTACAAATACTTGTTTCAGTTTCTCTGCTAGATTTCTAAATTAACTTGAATATTTTTTTAACTAAGTCGCTCCTAGTAGGACCTTAAGGATAAGTTTTCCTCAGTCATACTACATATCACGCACACTTGGACGATCATGTTTAGATAGTATTCTCCAAGTCTGTACCTCATGCATTGTTGAAGGAAATGAGCTTAATTGACTTGCAAAAACCTACCTCCAGACTTCAGAAAGGAATGAACTGGTTTCTTGCAGCATTCATTTTGTCAATGCTTGCAATCATTCGATCTGCAGTAATTCCCACCTCCAAACTCTTTTTGTAAAAGGCAATTAATAGAAAGGAGCACATATTTTAATCTTTTGCAAAGAAATAAACAACCTTCAAATAAATGTGAAACTTTGTAGGTGAGGTGTGGCAAGCTCAGCTTTGGCATGAGGCAATCAAAAATATGTTTTTAAGATTAGTCAACTATGAGAAAATGCATGGCATGGCAGATATTTTATATGTATTTTATGCAGATGTGAGTTTTGTATACTACATTTCAGCCAGATTTATTGTAAACACATCTTATGTGGAGTGCTTTTGGCCCCTTCTTTCTTGGTAAAGTGTGCTAACGTTTTCACAGGGTCTTATCAACTGGTAGTTTCTCATTATGGCTTGTATTAGTGTAGCCGGCTTCGAGTTTGGAAGCCAAATGAAACTCAAAATCATCTCTTCCAGCTGCTTCAGGGAGACAGTTTCAAAGGCCACACACCTTTCTGAGACTGGCTCACTGATGTAAATCATCAAAGGAGCTATGGAGAGAATCAAAACTCAACATTACTGTTAACAGTGCATTAAAAAAGGCAAATAAACAGTGACTCATAAAAATTAAAGTCCCAAGGGCTGAAACAATAGCGGGTAGGACGTTTGCCTTGCATGTGGCCAACCCAAGTTCTATCCCATATATGGTCCCTGAGCAGCGCTAGGAGTAATTCCTGAGCGAAGAGCCAGGAGTAAAGTCCCATTCCATATCTTTGGCTGGGCCTTTTCAAAATCTTGTTGGCTAGCGCATAAAAAGTAAAGCAGTCGCTCATGCTCACCACTCTCAGAGAACTAAGCAAGCTCCATCTCTGATGATGTTACTCTTATTTCCTATATGTTGTACAATCAAAACACACAACTACCTCTTAAGTCCCAGAATACCTCATTTTTCATAATGAAAAATCTGTGGCCAATGGAACAGTAAGAACATCATAAAATTTTTTATATATAGTTTATTTTTGTGGGAGATAAATTTTATAGGACTGTTCTTTTACTGTTGTTGGTCTCAGCTAAGTAAGACTGGACATTTAACTTTTCTACCATTTCTGCAAGTTAGGTATGTTTGCAGGAGAAAAGTATCAAAACGTTTTACTGCAGTTGACATTCTCCCTGTTGCTTTGAGTGTCCTCTAACTTTATTCTTTGTTCTTCATGTAGAATTGCTATCTATGATTGTACTTGGAATCGCTCGCTTGTTGAAAATATTTCTCTAGTGGATTATCTCTGTCCTGCACAATAAACATAACAGCCTCTGTGACCCCATGTGTTTTGATTCCTACTCTCTGTCATAATTCCATTTAATGAATAATAAAGTTTCATCAAAACAGGTCAAGGAGAGAGGAATTTATAAGTTATTTTGCTGCGCACACACACACACACCATCTATTGCGTGCCCACACCTCTATTGGCAATGACAAAAAGTTGCAAGGGTCATATTTCTTTAATCAGCTGGTCCAGAGTACATTCATACATCTGATATAATTCTGCAAAGACAACCTTAAAAGAAATGTAAAGAATTGCTCAAAGTTTAAAAACTGAAGAATTTTTATTTAAGGCCTGCATTATAAAGGTTACTTTATGCCAGTAACCTTGAGGTGGCATTTGAAGAAATATCCAAAATGTTCGTGGAAAGATTAAGAAATGAAAGCAACAAAGTTTCTGCTAAATAGGACTCTTTTTATTCTATGAAATCATAGCAGAGTCGGAATTAGTTAACTGAGTTCAAGATCATTTTTATACTTCAATTATTGATCATGAATCAATTCAAAGTATTAAAAGTTAAAGTATCTGGTTTGTGCTGCTGTAGGCATCACTATACTTCTTCATTTGAATTCTTAATATCTCTCCTGAAAGATTTATTGGTAGTTTTATCTTTCATTTGCTTATTACACAGTCAATAATTTGTGAGTGCCTAGTTTGTACTAGATCTTAAAGAAATTTTCAAAAGATGAGCTCCCTTAGTGCAAAGTCTACAGGTGCAGAAATTCAGGTTATAGATAAAAAAATACAAAATTGCTTGGCCAGTAAAATATGAATTTAGGCTTGCTCTGTAAGTCCATATTCTCCCTTGGATATGTACTTACTCTTTTTTTTTTTGCTTTTTGGGTCATACCCGGCGATGCTCAGGGGTTCCTCCTGGCTCTGCACTCAGGAATTACTCCTGGCGATGCTCGGGGACCATATGGGATGCTGGGGATCGTACCCGGGCCGGCACAGGCCGGCCGCGGCAAGGCAAACACCTTACCCGCTGGGCTATCCCTCCGGCCCCCTATATGTACTTACTCTTTTCTCCCACACATTTCTAAGTAAATTTCAATAAAAACTACCTTGCTTCACACAAACACAAAAAACATTTAGAGACAGAATGTTATTTCCTGTGGGTGAATCACTACCTCAACCCAAAAAATAAGCCAGATGCACTTAATATAATTAATATCGTCTCATTTTTAATATAAAAAAATGCTCAAGAAGAAATTACTTCTTCAGACTGAAGACAAACCAAAAAGGGAATCTTTGGCTTGAGTAGCAAAGATTATATGTGTTCAAAATAGGATAAATAGGTAAAAATATATAATCATATTTTGAATATTCATACTAATGATCACTAAATTAGGTATTTTCTTTATTGCTCTTACACAATAAGTAGTCATCTATGAAGATTATGATGTGAAGAAACCGTTTCAGTTTAAACCTAAGTTCAAAAAGAGTGACCCCAAACTCAGATGGTGTTTTTAAATATTGTTGGACCCTCTCATATTTGCTGGGTATATTTTCCACAAATGAAGTAAAAATAACTGTATCCCTGCACACAAAGAACCAACCAAACTTTGCACGAGGTAACTGGATTCAAGGTATTATGCAATAGAACCTTCAGTTGTTCTGAAAATTATTGGAGGTACCTTAGACTCTGTGCCAATTTCAAAGACAATTTGCAGGCCCTGGGAATTGGATAAAAGGACAAAAGAACTTTACTGTCACCATCACAGAGGTATCCTGTGGCTACATGGACAATAAGTTCTGTGACATTTCATATTGGGAATGGGAAGATGTCAGTCCAATGGACTAGATAACTTATTGGAAAATTCAAGTATGTTAAGATTTAGAGAAAACAGGTAGAAACAAACATAAATAAAGCTAATAATCAGACCAGTCAAGTGAATGATGCAAATTCAGACTAGGGATTAGTGAACAAAGCTTTAAAAGTGAAATAATAAGCCCATAAAAGGGAGAGAGAGAGAGAGTAGAGAGGTAAAGTGCCTGCCATAGAGGCAGGCTGGGGGGAGGTGGAGGGAATCGGGGACATTGGTGGTGGGAAATGGGCACTGGTGGAGGGATGGGTGCTGTAGCACTGTATTGACTGAAACCCAAACAGGAATATCTTTGTAATTATATATCTCATGGTGGAATAATAAAAGAAGAATAGATGTGCTTCATATCAAGTCTCATTTGCCTAAAATAACATTTTTACAGAGCAAGACAATTTCTTAGAATTAAATAGTTTATCCCTGATCAGTAATTCTTCAATTCTAGGAAATCTGGTCTCAAAGGGAAAAAGAAGTAGAAAATTATTAAAATTACTTTTCAGGACCAATGAGACAGTACATTGGGTGGGGCATTTGCATGTTTAAAAAAAAAAAACAAGGGGCCAGAGCATAGTCCAGCGGGTAGGGCGTTTGCCTTGCATGTGGCCGGCCCATGCCGGCCCCGGTTCAATCCCTGGCATCCCATATAGTCCTCCGAGCACCACCGGGAGTAATTCCTGAGGGCAGAGCCAGGAGAGACCCCTGAGCATTGCCGGGTGTGACAAAAAAAAAAAAAAAAAAAACCAAAGATGTTGTATTACTAGGACCCAGATTTTAATATATCTGCTTTGGAGGAATCTTGCTGTGTAGGACACAGATCTAAACTTTGTCCTCTGTTTCCCATAAGAATCCAAGGAGGTGGGGGGGAATGAGGAGCCGTGTAATACACAGCCTCAAACGAGCTCTCAGGAACTCCACTGTCTTTTTGAACCTTGTTACTGAGTGGTATTTGCTTTTCTCCTGGGCATGCTGATCATGTCATAAAGGAAGTTAATGAAGATTAGCAGCACACTCCAAGAGATTCAGTAAAACAACAACAACCAACAACAACTTTTTTGATTAAAAGAGAAAAAAAAAAGTTAATGCTAAAATTCTGTTAATTAAATCCCCTTTGGAGAATGATGTTAGGGCACTGAACAAGGTACGCCGTTGCTCTATTTGCAGTGAAAGGTGTGTATTTCAAGCAAGCTCTCTAAGTAAATCCTGGCTGTCAGTAACGATCTGGGGGGTTCTGTACAAGTCACATAACCATTTTTAAAAATAAAAATAAGGGCCGGAGCGATAGCCCAGCGGGTAGGGCGTTTGCCTTGCACGCAGCCGGCCTGTGCTGGCCCGGGTTTGATCCCCGGCGTCCCATATGGTCCCCCGCGAGCACCGCCAGGGAGTAATTCCTGAGTGCAGAGCCAGGAGAAACCCCTGAGCATTGCCGGGTGTGACCCAAAAAGCAAAATAAATAAATAAATAAATAAATAAATAAATAAATAAATAAATAAAAATAAAATAATAGCATCTGCTGAAAAGGATATTTATGAGAAGTCAATCCTTGACACATCAAAAGTGCCTACAAAATGTTATAGGTGTTAGCCATTATTTCTATTGCCCTGCCTCTGACTGCAGAGAGAGGCTTGAAGATAACTTTTTATCTTTACTTTTATCATTTGATCTTTCACACACAAGGATATCCATAGTGTGTGTGGGTCCATTGTAAGATTTAATGATCTTCGTTGACTTTCTTCTAAGAGTATATTCTTTGACCATATTTAGCAAACTAACCACAACAAGCAATATAGAATAGATTGTTCAGTGTATGCTTAATACAGGCTTAATTAGAGGTTGAGAAAATTTTGAAATAAGTGCTTTCCATAGGTACAGCGGTGGGGGTTTGGGGTTGATTAGTAGAATCCCACCACGCTCTAGAAATTTAGAAAGTGAATAAAAGAACACAAATGGCCCAGAATTGCACATAATAACCCAGAAAAAAAGTCATGACTTTACCAATACCATTCCCCTATGTGGTCTGTAATGGTCAGTATAATTAGTGCTGGATAGGAGAGCAGGCATGGGGATGGGGGTAAGGGTGAGAAATGAGGGTCTTTGGTGGTGGTGGGAGCACACTGCTGATGAGATTGGTGTTCAACGATGAATGTTTCTAAAAACTATTGTGAAAAACTTTGTACTGTATGAATTGTGGTGTTTAAATAAAGAAAAAATATTTTTTAAATGGCTTAAGCCAAAAAGAAGGTGTATTGACTGATATCACCAAGAAGTCTGGGATGTTGATTCCACTGACATGAGTTATTTCAAAGAACTCAAAGAATGTGTTCATTTCTTTTTATCCTCAGCATTATGCTCTGTTATATAAAAGGTACAATCATAATAATTACTACTTAACTATTATTTTTACTTAATATAAATACTTAACTTTATAGATGTGTTAGCTGAGACTCTGAGATCATGTGTGGTTCTCTGAGAGGTAGTAAATGGTTGAGCCACACGTAATCTCAAGTCCCCTGACTCAAGACCCATTTGCTCCTCTAGATGCCTGTAGATTCATGTACATTGATGTATATCATACAAAATTGCTGCTCAGTATAAATCTTCCCTCGGGCACAAATTTCTGAGCTATATAATTCTAGCAACAGGAGTTTGGGCTTGATTTCTCAGGGCTAGTTTTGCAGAGGACCACCATAAAAGTGCACTCAGAACCTCCCCTTCCTCCATCAATCGGAATTTTTTCCATTGCATTGCAGAACTTCTAAACTTGGCTCTCGTATTAATCAAGCAAAAAAATACTCTTCAGGAGAATATGGACTCTTAACATGTTTAAGGGATTATCTAAACTACAGCAAGCAAACTGGTTGTTGGGCCCCAACTATTTCCCTGGGCTACTAGAGTATCAAGTCCCGTTCCTTTAGCTTTAGTTTAGTCACCATATTTGTGGGCTCTACAATGTTCTCTGTGGCCTTAGACTCTTAAATCAGGCACTCAGCAGGCTTACATATGACCACTTTTATTACAATGGGGACACATTTCACCATAAAACAATTATGTTCAGCCTAAACCCCAGCTGATTTAATACTCTTCTGGAAAGTAAAACCTACAATTCAAGCAACCAATAAAAACATGAAACTTAGCAAATCCACAAGTGTATTGTACTGCCTGTCCAATGACTGCAAAGATTATCTTTACAAAACCAAACTCTTCAAATACTGAATAAAACTGCTTTCCCTCTCCCTTGCCAAAATTACACTCTCAGTCACTAGCACTGTGGATCCAATTCCAATCATTTAGATTCCTTCTCTACAGTAGGGATCATCTTTGTAGAAACACAAATCTTATTGTAAGTCTCAGAATTTTAAATCTCATGGGAGTTGTTCATGGGAGTTGTTCTGGGACCTCTTACCATTTTCCCATTTTCTTACTCCATTCCCATGTTATCCTGCTGGCCTTCCTAGGAGAGCTTAGAATATGCTTTTTATAACCTTCAGCACTTTCATATAACCTGTGGCCTCCACATTCCTTTCTCTTAGCACCTCTTCCACCTAACCTCATTCTTTAAAAAAAATGTGGGGACCGGAGCGATAGTCCAGCGGGTAGGGTGTTTCCCTTGCATGCGACCGAACCCGGTTCGATCCTTGGCATCTCATATGGTCCCCCGAGCACCACCAGGAGTAATTTCTGAGTGCAAAGCCAGAAGTAACCCCTGAGCATTGCGGGTGTGACCCAAAAAGCAACGGGTAGGGCATTTGCCTTGCACGCAGCCATCCTGTGCTGGCCCAGGTTCAATCCCGGCATCCCGATGGTGCCCCAAGCACCGCCAGGAGTAATTCCTGAGTGCAGAGCCAGGAGAAACCCCTGAGCATTGCCGGGTGTGACCCAAAAAAAGAAAAAAAAAAAGAAAATAAATAAATATGAATGAATGAATGAATGAGTGAATGAATGAGTGAGTGAATGAATGAATGAATGAATGAATGGGCAGATGATAGATAGACAGATAGAGAGAGAGAGAGAAATGAATAAATCACTATCACTGTCTTCCCGTTCATCTTCTATTTGCTAGAGTGGGCACCAGTAATATCTCCATATGTCCTGTCTCATGCTAGTAGAACCCAAAGGCATCCGCTTGCTCCAAGAACATAAAGAGCCTCAAACCATTATATTAGGTCATGAGAATGACCTAATATAAATGTTACTGGTATTTGGCATATCAAATGCGACACGAGCAGCTTGCCAGGCTTGCCGTGCGGGTGGCATACTCTTGTAGTCACCTCTGAATAAAGCATTTATTGATGAACCGCGTGGCTGCTAGCGGCCGTGCAAGCTGGGCTGTGATAGTCTGGTCTGCTGGGTGGAGTTGTGACGAGAGGGAAGATGAATAAATAAATAAATAAATTGTTATTGTTGTTTTTGGTCTATACCCGGTAGTACTCAGTGCTTACTTCTGGCTCTGACTTCTGGATACTTTTAGCCCATATTTCCTCCACACTGTGAGATCAACTACTGTAATTTCTCTAATTACACCCTGGACCTTTCCCTGATAGAAATGATTGTAATCATCATTCACCATTGGTGAACACGAGGGCAGTTCTGCCTTGCTTCCATGCTATCCTAGCACCTGGAATGTCAGCTGCGTCGGGGAGCTGCTGGGGTCCCCAACAGTAGCAGGACAGAAGTTCTACCTCTGAGGTAGAACTGAGGCCATCTGTTTCCCTGGTGGCCTCAGAAGTTCTACCTCTCCTCAGAGGTAGAGAAGTTCTACCTCTGAGGCCACCAGGGGAACAGATGAAAACTCACAAGTCCGGCACAGTTTAAGAGAGAAAGATAGAGAAATGGAAAGAAATAAAGAACCTGCCATGGAAGAGGGGTGGGGGAGGGGGAGGGAACCGGGGCGTTGGTGGTGGGAGATGGGCACTGGTGGCGGGATGGGTGCTGCTACACTGTATGACCAAAACCCAAATATGAACTTTTTAATTGTATATCTTTGTAATTGTAAAAATAAAAAAATTAAAAAAAATAAATAAATAAAAAAGGCTTTTAATAGTACAAAAGCTCTAACACCACAATCCAATATAATGAAAAGAACTCTAGCTCTGGTCAGAACTTAGACCATAAAACAGAGTCCAAGTCTCCCACCAAAGAGAGAGGATCTAACCAGAGAGGAGTCCTACGGAAAAGAAAGGAAAAAGGGAAAAGAGGCTTCAAGTCAGTCCCCTTATATACACCAAAAGTAATCCTATCTGTGGACAGGGAGTATCCTGTCAACAAAGAACCCTAAACAGTTGTAGAAGGGTGGAGCCACATTCTATTATTGGTATAAACAAAGGGATAGGCCTAGGACTAACCCCTTCTTCAGAGATTATCTCTTATGTAAAACACTGGGGGGGTGATATAAAGTAATACATCTTAATTTCATGGGCTTCATGTAAACTATATGGTACCCACAAGGTCCTTCTTATTTATTATCTGCACCAGGGTGATTCTGAGTATCTTGTTCTCCATATACTGAAAGGTCACACTTGCCTGCTTGAAAGCAAACTAGTATGATCCTTCCTATAATCTTAAAGATAGTCTCAACGTAGCCAGGGTGGTAATCTCCTGGTAAATTCTAACTATCCCACACTGCATGCAGTCGGTATAAAGAGGAGCTGTGCCCAATCTAGAAAACATCTTAGTAGATGTATAATAAGTCAGAAGTTACTCAGAGTCAAGGTGATTTCTGTAACCGCCACGCCCCTATCAGTGTTTACATAGAAGAGAGATCTCACTAGAATGAACCTTGGCTTAAGAACATATAAGTAGGGCCAGAGCGATAGCCCAGCGGGTAGGATGTTTGCCTTACACAGCCGGCCTGTGTCGGCCCGGGTTCGATCCCCAGCATCCCATATGGTCCCCTGAGCACCACCAGGAGTGCAGAGCCAGGATTAACCCCTGAGCATCACCGGGTGTGACCCAAAAAGCAAAAAAAAAAAAAAAAAAAAAAATATATATATATATATATATATATATATATATATATATAAAAGCTGTGAGTGGGTAAAACAGCAAAGCCCCCAGACTAGCTAAACCTGTCATCCAACACACCAGCATTCCTTATGGTCCCCTGAGCTCACCAGGAGTAATTCCTGAAAGCAGAGCCATGGGTAACCCCTGAACTATGCTTAGTGTGGCCCCCTAAAAACAAGAAAAAAAATATAATTTGACTGCTCAGCCCAGTGAAGAGTGGGTAAATCACTCAAGTGCTTTTAGAGAGCTTCTAGGACCAGCTTGTTGGCATCCCCAACACTGGTGATCGAATCAGGGTCAACTGCATGCAAGGCAAGTGCCCTTCCTGCTGCACTATCTCCCAGCCACAGCAGCAGAATTCTTTCTGGCCAACACTCTGACCTTCATATCAACCTCATTAACTCTCCCTACATGGGACTCAGCACGCTAGGCCTCCCTGTGGCTTCCCCATCAGTCCCCAAAATATTCACTCTCCCGAGAGCCCATTCAGCTTTCTGCCAGCGTGCTCATTTTGAAAAAGCAACTCATGAAAACAAAATGAACGAACCACAAACACTATACAAACATCTAACAGTGTCTCAAGATACAGTCTGCACTGGGATCACAGAGCGGTTGCATTAAACCGCCAGTGATTATTTTTGCCTTCCCCAGAGCCAGAGTTCCATTTTTATTTTTTTTCTTTTAAAGAAATCCTTTTCCCTTACTGTTAGTGTATGAAATTCAGCTATAAGGACTGGCACTATAAGAGAAGGTGTGTGACTTAGATTGACACTGATTGATTCAGGCACGAGCACCCAAACTAAGCAAACTCGTGTGATATACACAACAGCTTATTGAGGGAACTAACTAGGAGAGTGAGCCTTTCGTCCCAGTAGAATTAAGGCCCAGAGGACATCTGCCTGGAACTTCTGAAGGAAGGATGGAGACTAGGAAAGCATTTTGCCACAGCCCAGAAAGAACTTTTTTTTTCAATACCTAAGAAAACAAAGACAGATGCAGGACAAACAACTGTAAACATTATTTGAGCAACTGGCTTCTGTTGTGCCTGAAGACTAATAGAGTTTCTTCTTTCAGTGTTTTTAGACTAGCTTTAACACCACAAAATCTTGATGACTGTGTCATAAATTAAAGCATGAACAAAGAATTAGCATGATGAAAAGATAACCTAACTGGCCTTCAGAAGGCCTTTATTCTAGTGATTCTATAGATCAACAGCCCTCAGAGGCTGAGAACTTGGACTACCTGAGTGTCAGTTTTCTTATTTACAGGCTGAACATAGGCTCAAGCAGATGTTTAAAATTTCTTCTAGATTTAAATGTTTAGAATTCTGCAATATTAAGATGGCTCAAATTCTGAGTGCAAGAAATTAGTCCCTAAGGTGAAGATTATGGCAGAGCCTGGCAAGCTAACCGTGTTTTATTTACTTGTTAAGCCAAAAACTAGTAACAATTATGGACCTCAGTTCCATGACCTGATGAACCGCACGGCTGCAAGCAGCCATGCGAGCCGGGCTGTGATAGGCTCTTCTGCTCGGTGGAGTTCTGACGAGAGGGAAGTCCGGATGTGGAAAATGGCAGCCCTCATGGAGTGGGGTTGGGGGGTCATCTGGCTTCTTGTGAGGCTCTGCTGGGGTGGCGGACCAGAGCTAGAACCCGCCATCCCTCCCGGGTGCCTCATGAGCAGCTGGGCACAGGGAGAGCCAGTAGCAGCTCTGCCCTATGTCTGTGAGTTTCATATATACTATGAGACTTTCATATATACTATATATATGAACATATAGTAATACTAAATCATAAATACTACTTTTATTACTACTAGCAGTAAATATAATAGTTTAACAAGTAACAATTTTAACCAGAGGCTAGAAAACAAAGTACAGCTTATTTAAAAAAAACAAATGAAATATTATGTCAGACATATATAAAAATAATGTGCTTATTATTCTGGTCCTAGAGGATAACATGATCTATAGATTTGTGACCAACATTTCAACTTTTAACTAAATATGTCTCTGTAACAACATACAAATCCAAAATACATTCCATTTTCCAAAAAAGTTCTTTTCTTACCAAAGAAACAACTGCCATTTAAAAACAGACATTGAGCCAGTCTGGTTTTTTTTCTCAGTGAAAATTCCCTTACAATGATTATTAATAGCATCCTGATTTATCCATTTCCCTCAGAGTTACATAAGCTGAAAATCTAGCATCACTCATAAAACACGTCAACCATCAAAGCAGAATAATTCTGTTTCTTCTTACAATTCATTTGTATGTGCATGAGGTAGTGCCAAGGATTTTTTCCTCTTTGATTTGTTATTCCTTTGCCTGTTGCATCGCTTGAACTAAAAAATAAAATCTTGCCCAATTTCCCCATAATGACAGAATGACCACGCCTCCTTAAACAATCATCTTTCAACTAGCTTTAGATTAAAATTTTAAAACCACATTTAAAGTTCTCTTTCAACTTTTTCATATCATTTGTGAAGGCATTCAATGCCTATTAGCTCTGGTCCAACGACAAACAATAGAAAAAGCATGAAGTAACTACGATGCTTCTACGGCATCTCGTGCCCGGCTGGGGTGGAGAGCTGGCAGGGGGTGGGCGGGGGCTCTGTATTGAAAACATTTTCGCTTCACATAATCCAGAACCTGATCTCATGAGTGATAAGGCAAGTTAAGTTTTCAATGTGGCCTTTGTTAACTATTATTCAAAGGATCCAAAGAAATAGGAAAATATAACAACTTTCCCTCACCTATTTGTCAAGCCATAAATAAGAGGCTAGTTCATAGCATGTGGCACAAACCATTTTGAAAGCATTTTACTTTTTTCCTTCACGGAGCTATAAAATTATATGGTGCATTCTCAATTTACTTAGAAAATTGATGGAGGAAAAGAGTTTAGGAAATATTCATTTCCTATGGAACTTTGGAAATATGCACGACCTTCTCTCTATCTCTTTTTCCCTTTTGGAATTCAGCCAATATACTTTAACTCATTAGCCTTTGACTCAGTAATTGTTAAGCAAGGCTGTGCAGTTATTTGGGTTATTTTTCACACATACTCAGTATGTGTAAGCTGAAGTGGAACTGTATGTAGTGACTGACTTTAATCCATTCATTCACCCATCCGTTCATTCAACAAATATTTAGTGAGCACCTACTATGTAGCAGGACATTACCCCATGTATAGGAAGTAATAAAAATAGTTTAGTCTCTATACCTATGGAGTGTAAATCTCAGCAAGAGAGATTGAAAATAAATTGTAATGCCAATACAGTTTATGAAGTGAGATGCCAGAGGGTTATTCCAGAAGCTTCTTGAGCTGCAGAATTCCCATTTTGGTGATATTATGGTTGAAAAACTATATTCCACGTATTCCATGTATTCAATATATTCCAGGGAATACTTTGAAGCCTGCTAAATGGAATGGAGTTTAGCCACACCAAGAAAAGGGCAGGACAAGGGTACACCCAACGGTCTAATCACCAGCAGCACCCAAACAAAATGACTGTGTTCGAAGTTTTAATTAGCTATCGACATTTGCATTCCACCTCTGGAGTGACTGAAGAATGATTTGCAGGATGACCAGTTCCTGTGTGCCTGAATAACTGGTGGACATGCTGTAGCAGAAAATCCCAGTACAGACAGGAGGAAGCAGATAAGCGTGGGGGCCCCAAATGGCTCTGTCAGAAGCCATTTCATGTTGTGAAAATCTCATAAATTTTCTGAAACAAAGGTCACTTGCACACCAGTTGAACAGGCTGAGGGAAGAAATGTAGAAGGAGGAGAAGAAGCGTGGTGGGAAAGCAAGCAGATGACAGTGACAGATGTTTCCAAAGAGCTTATACACAATTTTCCTTTGGTTTCTGCAGTTCCTGCTGCAACAAATCCTGTTGACAAGTCCTATTGCAGCTCTACAAGGATTTCTGGCAAATAAACACTGTATTTGAAAAGTCTTCATGATGCCTTTTCTCTGGCATTTAAGAACATGAGAGGTCATAGAAAATTCATATCTTTGTAGGGAGAATTGATAAGCAGAACTTATTCTGATGAGTTTATGTTACTAAATATTTTATATTTGGGGATTGAGAAGGCTTTCCTGTCTCTAGGCTAAGCCCAGATGTTTTTAATCTGTGCAAAAAGGCAACAGATATGTAATACATTTTTCAATAATCCATATAAAGCTCAGCACAATGCCTGGCATGTAAAAGTGCTCAGAAAATGTTAGTCGTTATTATTCTCATTAATTTGGCATATTTATAATAAATAAAGACAAGACATTTTTTAAGGTATTCACACTGTTGTTTCATCAAACAAATGGCCCAGGTATAAATAAAACAAAGCAAATAGTTTGCAAAGACCCAGAGGGAAGCAACTGTGTTCTCCTTCCCCTTGACCCCATTTCCAACCTCCAAGGGAATGAGATGCCTTCAACTCCTTTAGTGTTTCCCATTCATGATCCTAACTATGGTTATATAGCTTTTCCGTGATTTAGCAATTTGAGAATTTTATCATCAGACATTTTCCCATTGCTGAACCGTTAACTCCAGCAAAGATTAGTTAGCACCTACTGTGCCCAGCACTAGCTAATCCCCTCCCTCCAAAAAAGTGTTTCTCTAATAGCTAAAGCAATCTTGAGATAAAGAAGATGGGAGGCATCACCTTTCCCAACTTCAAATTGGACTACAAAGCGGTAGTAATTAAAACAGCATGATATTCGACTGAAAACAGACTTGTGGGCCTAAGGAATAGATTTGAGTATCCTGACACACATCCTCAAATACATAATCATGTATTCTTTGACAAAGGAGCAAAAAGTAGGAAATGGAGCAAGAAAAGGTGTAAAAAGGTGTAAAAAATGAATTTGTACTTCTGTCTAACACCAGGCACAAAAGTCAGATCAAAATGGATTAAACATCTCAATATGAAACCTGAATCCATAAAGTACGCCAAAGAAAATACAGGAAAAGCCCTCCACGACATAGAAGGTAAATGCAGCTTCAAAGATGAAACACCACTAACAAAGCAATTGGAAGCAAATATAAACAGATGGGACTATATGAAGCTAAAAATCTTCTTCACCTCAAAAGAAACAGTGACCAAGATACAAAGACAATCCACAGAGTGGGAAATAATATTCACCCAATACCCATCTGATAAGGGGTTAATATCTATGATATATCAGGCACTGGTAGAACTTTACAAGAACAACCAAATCCATCCAAAAAATGGGGAGAATAAATGAACAGAAATGTCCAAAATGAAGAAATTCGGATGGCCAAAAGGTATATGAAAAAATGCTGATCATCACTCATCATCAGAGAAATGCAAATCAAAACAACAATGAGATATCGTCTCTCACCACAGAGACTGGCACATATCCAAAAGAGCAAGAACACCTGGTGCTGGCGTGGATGCAGGGAGAAAGGGACTCTCATCCATTGTTGGTGGGAAAACAATATGGATATTCCTCCAAAAACTAGAAATTGAGCTCCCATTTGACCCAGTCATACCACTCCTGGGAATATACTCTGGGAGGCCAAGAACACACAGCAGAAACACCATCCCTACTTTTATGTTCATAACAGCACTATTCACAATAGCCAGAATCTGGAAACAATCAGAGTGCCAGAGAACAGATGACTGGATAAAGAAACTATGGTACATCTACACAATGGAATACTATGCAGCTGTTAGGAAAAATGAAGTTATGAAATTTGACTATAAATGGATGGACGGGAGAAGCTCATGCTGAGTGAAATTAGCTAGAAGGGAAAGGACAGATATAGAATGACAGCATTTATTTTCCTGATATAAAAACAAATATCATGATATCAATATCCAAGACCAGGCAAAATATGGGACAGGAGGTATTGTCAGTGAGTGGAATCTACTACAGATTGCACTGGAATCTAATGTAGGCAAAGGTATATACATGATAACCTCTAAACGTATGTATTGCAAGCTGCAATGTGTAAGAGAATGAGAGAGAGAGAGACAGAGAGAGAGAGAGAGGAGGCAAAGTGCCTCCCATAGAGGCCGACTGGGGTAAGGGGAGGGGAATCAGGGGACATTGGTGGTGGGAAATGGGCACTGGTGGCTGCTGGATCACTATATAACTGAAACCCAAACATGAAAATCTTTATAATTGTATATCTCATGGTGGAATAAAAAATTTTAATAAGAACTATTTAATAAAAATATTTAATAAAACTATTTAAACTATTTAAAAAATTTAAAGTGTTTCTTTTTCTTGAGATCTCCAACAGAAATCAGGCTGTTGATATTTTGTGCCCATATGAATGGATGGCAGTTCTATATCATCAGCTCATTCTCAGCTCTAAGCTCTAAGCTATGCTCTACTTGCCCTATTATTACAAACTCCTCCTTTGCTAAGTTTCCTCTGGACAAAAAATGGATGTTATTTTTTGTCTTTATCTCTTATGTACAATTGAAAAGACAGATTCTTCTGCTCTGCTAACTTTGTTTCAGAAAAGTGTGGAAATTTATCTGCTATTGAGTTCAATCCCATTATTTTGTTCACATGGGTCTATACCTTGTATATATCATAACATGCTTCAAATTGTGCCTTAAGAGAAGAGGAGGAAGTTAGTGTTACTGGCTACTCTGACTTATAACTGGATATCCATGTATAATTTTTAAAACATTTGCTGATTGTTACATAATTCCCACCATTGATACATGTATGTGCATTCCCCATTTATTTATCCCAAATGGACATTGTATATGTTTGTATATAGGTACATAAACAAATGTTATATGTGTATAATATAATTTCCATCTTTCCACTCTTTTGAAGTTAAAATATGTAAACTCTAGAATTACTATTAATCTCACAGACATAAAGTTCACAGACATGATAGTTTAAAGTGAAATAATAGTATATTTTAGGACCTGAAAGAATAACTGTAGTTTAGTTATTTTTTTAGGATAAAAGCTATTTCTGCTCTATGCTCAGGAGTAACCCCCTAGTGGTACTCAGAAGGACCATAGGCAGTGCTGTGGTCAAACAAGGGTCGACTACATGCAAGACAAATGACTTACCTCATATATTATCTCTTCAGTCAAGCAGAAAGCATTTTTAAAAGGGAGCCAGACTATAAAATATAGTTCAGGCAATTAGGAAGTTTATAGTTGAAAGGACCAGCACAATTAGAAATAAGACATCCTTGCAACAGGCAAGGATCCTATGTATGTAGCTTTTACAACTTTGCACATTTTTCATTCTTTGTGAGCATTTCTGGAGGATTTTGGATCACAGCCATCTGTGCTTAAAGGCTCTTCCTCTAAGTCTGCTCTGGCATACCTCCTGGCTATGGTTGGGGCACCATATGTAATTCTGGAATCAACTGGGGTTGGCTACATGTAAGCAAAGAAAGTGCCTTATCTCTCCAGCCCCTTGAGCATTCCTATATTGCAAACATGAGCTCCATGGTTGTGTATACATTTTAATCCCAATATGTGTTATTTTTGTTAAAAGGTATTTTCAGAAGAAAAATACAATGATTTTTGTGAATATTAAGTTAAATAGAATGTATACTTTTTAAAAGAATTTCCGAGTTTATTCTAATATATAGTCAATCCCTGAAAGGATTGGGCAGAGATAATGTCATCAGACTCATATTTTTAGAAAAACTGGCTCCATCAGAAAGAATTTCATAGGGAAACAAAACAGACTGTTACAATAAGTAAGATGGTGTAAGTGGAGATAAAGGGAGGGCCTAAGCAGAGTTATTGTCATTGGAGATTGAGAGATGGGGACCAGTTTGAGAACCGTTTGTTAATGAGTCTCCGTATTTGTTAGGAATAAAGTCAGGAAGAGAGGTCCAAGATCACTCCTGTTCTGACCTACGCAACTGGGCGCTAATGCTACTTGTTATGATTGGAAATAGGGAAGCTACTGCAGATTAGAAGGAAGCTGATGAGATGAGAGAAGAGATTAAGATCCAGATACAAATCTCCAAATGCAGGCCACGACCATACAAATGGCAATGCACAGGGAGGAAGTGTCTCCTCATACAAATCAGGGGGAACACTGAGTGAGAGCTCCTGTAGGATTCTGAGGCCACAGCCAGATATGGAGCCCCAGAGTGAAAACAGGACTGTCTGTTAAGAATCCACAAAAGACACTGCTGCTTTTCCAGAACTTACATCCTGAAACAAAAGTTCACTTCAACTGAATACATTTAAAATTGTGTTTTGCACAGCAGAAACACCATCTGCACTTTTATTTTCATAGCAGCACAGGTTTTGCATGTGGGAGGCCTGGGTTTAGTCTCTGCTGCCTCATGGTCCTCTGAGTCCCATTGGAAGCAACCCAAGCACAGAACCATGAGTAAACTCTGGACACTTCAGGATGAGATTCTTAAACAACAACAAAGTACACAAACATTTGGTGTCATAGACATAACATTTTCCAGATGGGGGTAGGAGCCCCATCCCTCCACCTCCATGTGCCAGTAGGCATGACTATGGGCCGCAGCCATCACAACCAGCAAAGCTGGACAAGAGACAAATCAGACCCACAGCTGAGCTGCCACGACAGCTCAGCTTAGATAATAATAAAGTTCTAACAGCTTTATTATAATAATAAAGCATCTAACAGCTTAGATAATAATAAAGTTCAATAGTTTAAAAATAAAATCAAATGTCATAAAACTAAAAAAAAATGAAGTTTAGGACCAGGTCCTTCCCAGGATCTTGCACATTTATACATTGTAATGATCATTGTATTGCAAGAAGCCAGCGGAACCCCCACACCATGAGGGCTGCCATTCTGAATATCTGGACTCCACAACTCATCAGAGCTCCACCCAAGAGAAAAGCAGATCTCTCCTCATTACGGTTTACAAAAAATGCACAAGATGAGAGCCTACTACTGATAGTATACCACCCGCACAGCAGAGCCTGGCAAGCTACCCGTAGTATTTGATATGCCAAAAACCAGTAACAGTTATAGACCTCATTTCCATGACCTGAAGCAATGGTTTGAGGCTCTTCGTGTTCCTGGAGTGAGCAAATGCTCTTGGGCTACACTAGCACGTGACAGGACATAAGGAGATGTTACTGGTGCCCGCTCAAGCAAATTGATGAACAACGGGAAGACAAATGATACAAGTGAATGATCATTATAGTTGCAGCAAACTGGGGAGCCTGACGGGGAATGGGGAATTGTAGTGTCAGACTAGAACTCACTGTGGAATATACACATAGAGACTTACATCATAAAACCATAAATCTGTAGGGCAAGCCACAATGTATAAGAGATGAGAGAGAGAAATACAGAGACTGAGACATATATGTTTATATATATATAAACATATATATATGTTTCTTTTCTTTCTTTCTCTATCTATCTATATAGATAGATAGATAGATAGATAGATGATAGATAGATAGATAGACAGACAGACAGACAGACAGACAGACAGACAGACAGACAGACAGATAGACAGATAGACAGATAGATAGATAGATAGATAGATAGATAGATAGATAGATAGATAGATAGATAGATAGATAGATAGATAGATAGATAGATAGATAGATAGATAGATAGATAGATAGATAGATAGATAGATAGATAGATAGATAGATAGATAGATAGATAGATAGATAGATAGATAGATAGATAGATAGATAGATAGATAGATAGATAGATAGAAAAGGTGCTTTAAATAGGGGCAGGCTAGGGGGGTGGGTGGGAGGGAGTATGGGGACATTGGTGGTGGGAATGGGGCACTAGTGGAGGGATGGGTGCTGGAACACTGTATGAACTGAGACCCAATTATGAACATCTTTGTAATTGTATATCTCACGGTGGTATAATAATTTTTTTAAAAACTTCCAACCACATTTCTAAAACATTTCTCCAACAGTAACAATGCAATGGAAATGGAGGGCACACCATTTTGATTAAAGTCACCTGCACATAATTAAAGAGTTAAAGGAGAAATGACTCTGGAAATTGAGAAATATTAAACAAAAATAGAACTGGGCCTAAGACTGGAGCCTAATAGGTGTGAGGCCCTGAAAACACAGTGAACTATATCAGACCAAATGCAATTTTAGCTATAAACTTATATGCTCAAATATTTCTTTTAAAGTGTATGAATATGGGAAAGCATTTATTTCAATAAAGTACATTTTCACTTAGAAAATTACACATCAAAGTAAGATCTCATTTTAAAAATGCATTATTGATATATTTTATCACATTAAAAAGCAGAGGGACATTATTTTGTAAGTAAACATCTATTTGCCCTAAACAAAATTAATATCAGTCAAGTAACAAAAGGAAATTTTATTCATGCCTCTCTAGTCTTTTTAAACATCTGTATTGACCAAAAACTTCAATAGATTAGTAGATAGCAGTCCTTCTTATGTATGTGTCATATCTAAATTGTGTTTGCAATACTTTTATTGCATGCATACATTGGAGTTCAGTGGGGCATTTGCCTCTAACTAGAAACAGCTCTGACAGAAGCCAGAGGAAAGGATGAATTTGACCCAAGATGAATTTGACCCAAGGATGAATTTGACTCAAGAGCAGAGAGCACTGAATTCCATTTCTGCTTTTATCTCCCCTTAGCTGGAAAAGGTGGACAATTCTATGTAGCTTCCGAATAATTTGTTTTCCCTCTTCATATATTAGAGTAGCTGCAACGCCAGAAACAAACAAAATGACTGTTGTGGATATTACAAATTTCTGCCTCATAAGTGTTCCCTCCCTGGCTGTCCAACAGAGTCGCCGGTTATTAAATGACGCTATTAGAGTTATTAAAGCAATGATAATATTTTCTCCTTATCATTAAATGATGGTAATGTGGAGAGAACTTCAAAATTTGCCAAGAATTTTAATAAACTTAATTAGTTGAGTTTGTATACTTTTACAACCTAATAAAATTAAGATTCTATGAATTTTGATTTTCATAATACCTCATGAAGTCAGTTTGTTTGGAACTTACTGTCATTTTACAGATAATTTAGCTAAGATATAAAATTTTAGGTGTCAAAAATCATGAAATTAGCAATGATCTCATTACAAAATGAATGACTGCCTGGTATTAAAACCATGGTTTACTCCTTGGTCATTTCTGTAACATATTTCTTAAATCTTGCTAAACACCTTGATTTTATTAGCTTAAGTGAGACAGTTTCACTTACATATTGCTTAAGACAGTAAAGGAAATTATACTCTTTAAGAATATAGATTTAAGATATACATTTCTTGGAAGTAAAAGGCCTGCAAATTTTGGGTACATTCTTTTTCTCAATGAATACCTAGTTTAGAGAGTAAAAAAATCACTATCTTTAGTAAAGACTCACCCTTTCTAGCTTGCTGAGTTTTGACACAGACTAAGGTTGTGTTCTGTGACCACATCCGAGATTAAAAAAAAAATTCTCACAATACACCTGTGCCACTTCATAGTCAATGTGATCCCTTCTCCAGTCCTTGGCAAGCACTGGCATATTTTCCTTTTTTTTCCCAAAGTTTATTTTATCAGTCTTTTCTCAAAATTCCACAGAATGGCACTTTTTGTGTGTATATAGTGTGTAACCTTTCATATTCACCTTCCTCTTCCATTTGGATTCCTATGTATATTCCATTGTGCAGAATCACAGTTGGATAGCCATTCCCCATTGAATGGATATTTGGGTTATTTTTAGCTTGAGGAATGACATAGACTTTATGGACATTTAGTACAAGTTTTTGTGTGGAGAAAACAGCAAAGTCTCTTGTTTTCTCTGTGTAAGTGCCTAGAAAATAGGTCTACCTAATACTTTAGGAGAAAGAGTGGTATCCAGAATGGCTGTATCAGTGGTCTTTTCACCAACAGTAGATAATTTCCATTTGCTCTCATTCTTAACCTTGGTATTATAAGGAGCAGGTGTGAGCTTTTCCATTGTTTCTTTTGTTTTCTTAGAAGGGCGGACCCAGCGTGCTGAGGGAATACAAGAATTACCTTAGTCGTTCTTGAGAGGGCCATGTGACACTAAACTTTAAACTCAGGGCCTCATACATAGTAGGTACAAGATCTGCCACTTGAACGACGCCCCTGACTCCACATGTGTGTTTTTTAAAACTACCTTGGTAGGGGTTCAGTAACTTATGTTTTACTGAGATATCCAAAGATTGGATTTTGTGTCCCTCTCCCACAGTTCATTTGCTTATATACTACTTCCCCTGGTGTAATGTGATTGGGGGGTCTTTGGGTGATTAAAATATGAAGGTGGAGACCTCCTGAATGCATCAGTGCTGTGATAGACTCAGTAGAGAACACCCTCTTCCCTTTTACCGTGTGACCACTTTCAAATAGGAAATAGAATCTTTATCCTACTCAGAAGATCTTGGAATGGAGAGATTACCTCAGTCCTCCAGGTGGTCCCAATGTAATCACAAGGGTCTTTAAAAATGAAAAATGAAGACAGGAGAGGGTTGTTAAAGTAATGCAATATGAGAGTAAATATGATTCCCTGGCTTTGAAGATGGAAATGGGTCACAAGCTGAGCAGTGAGAGCAGCCTCTGGAAGCCAGAACAGAGAAAACATTGCTCCTACAGCTTTTAAGACTAATGTAGCTTCAGCAGAGCCTTGATTTGAGCCCAATGAGAAACCTACTGCAGATTTATGAACTTCCAGAACTTTAGATAAAATGTTTCTGTTGTTTTAAGCCATTTGAGGTTGTGTTCATTTGTTACAGCAGCAATGAGAAACTAACACTTCAGGATGACATGGTCAGTAGCTAAATCTGTTTCTGAAAGTCTTCCCTCAACCAATGAAAAAGATTTAAGCGATTGCGACCTCCGCCTCTGGTACAGTTTCTCAGGATTCAATCCTGCAGCATCTTCACATCTTTCTGTCTTTGTCCTGTCAATGGAACATTTTTACCGCCCAGGGATTTGAGTACTGTTTCATCTGGGACTGATTCATGTATTTTCGCCCCTCTCTTAGTCCTCTGTTCAGAGCTCTATTCTACTGCATGCCTATGTGGATATTTCACAGGCATCTCATTTTCATACATGTATCCAAAATGAACTTGCTTTTCCAATCCTGGTCCCTGTTCTTTGACGCTCAAGCTGTCTTCCCCAATTTTCCATGATAGAAATGAGTCAAGAAAACATTTGATACTTTTCTTCCATCTTTGCTTACCAAGACTTGTCAAATCCATCACCAATATACTTCTAATTTATCCAATTCTCTCCACCTTTTATAACCACCCTAGTCTCAACTATCATCACCATTATCTCTTGCTTAACTGTTGAAAAGCCCCAAAGCATCCCCCACTTCCCCCAGAGTTCCTCCAAACAATTCTCCACACTGCAGCAAGAGTGGACCTGCAAGGCATGAATGAGACCATGTCATTTCTCTGCTTAAACCCTATTATTCATTCTCCAGAGCTTCCATAGGGAAATCTAAACAGTTGAGGTTGACTTCAAAGACCCTGCTGATTCTTTATGCCTCTCCAAATCTACCTCACACCAAAATCTTATATCACTCTTTCTTGAAAATTGGAAATTCACATGATCTTCTTCATTTGTTTTTTTTGTTTTTGCTCTTTGGGTCACTCTCAGCAATGATCAGGGGTTACTCCTAACTTTGCGCTCAGGAATTATTCCGGGAGGGAGGGAGGGAGGGAGGGAGGGAGGGAGGGAGGGAGGGAGGAAGGAAGGAAGGAAGGAAGGAAGGAAGGAAGGAAGGAAGGAAGGAAGGAAGGAAGGAAGGGAGGGAGGGAGGGAGGGAGGGAAGAAGAGAGGAACAAAGGAAGGGAGGGAGGAAGGGAGGAACAAAGGAAGGGAGGGAGGGAGAGAGAGAGAAAGAAAGAGAGAGAAAGAAGAAAGAAAGAAAGAAAGAAAGAAAGAAAGAAAGAAAGAAAGAAAGAAAGAAAGAAAGAAAGAAAGAAAGAAAGAAAGAAAGAAAGAGAGAGAGAGAGAGAGAGAGAAAGAAAAGAAAGAAAGAAAGAAAGAAGAGAGAGAGAGAGAGAGAGAGAAAGAAAGAAAGAAAGAAAGAAAGAAAGAAAGAAAGAAAGAAAGAAAAGAAAGAAAGAAAGAAAGAAAGAAAGAAAGAAAGAAAGAAAGAAAGAAAGAGAAGAGAGAAAAAATGTAATTCTACATATATTATTCCTCCAATTTCTATAACCTATCCTCATCTGTCAGCTTCCAGACACAGAAAACGCCGGAGTGTGTCCTCTCGGCTTCTCCAGTCCCAGCTCAGTGCTTGATACCTAGCAGGTCCTCAATAATGTTTGAGGAAGGACTCAAGGGTAATTTAAATGACATAATGAGAGGTTTAAGTCCTCCTATTAATCCCTTTATGGAGACTATTTCATTCTTGCTTTTGCATCACTCTTTCTTTACCACTTACTTCAGCCTTCCCTAGGCAGAAGTGCTGAAACATCTTCCCACATCTAAATACAATTCTGTCACATTTCCACAGGGACCCTGCCCTCTTCTGGCCAGTCTTAGAATCAATTCTATTTTAATACATGTATTCAGGATCATTTATTTTCCTTCTCTGATATGTCTTTCTTCCCCCAGAGACTATTATTATCTTGGTGATCCATTACTGAAAAACAAGATCTTGGTATGTCCTCAAGTTAATCTCTAACAATGGATGAAATCCCATTGCTGAACTCAGAAGTGATTGAATCTATAAATATAACTAGCATTTTTTGCTCATTTACTCATTCAATATCTATTCATTGACTGTCAAGTTGAGAAACTTGGGAGTTTCAAGCAGTCCCAGGCCCAGTAATGATTATTCCCAGTAATAATGAGACCAAATAATAATAAGAAATAATGAGAACGTTATGGTTTGAAAAGAATGGACCTGTCCCCCCTCTGCCGACCATGCCCATCTCACCTCCTGCATACCAGGGTCCTGGGGTGGAGGATGACCCTTGCAATAAAAATTTCTTCAGGGCTGGAGAGATAGTGCAGGGATTAAGGAGTTTGTCTTGCATTACATTGACCTCAGTTTGAACCCCTAGCACTGCATTTTATCTCCCAAACACTACCAGGAGTAGTCCTTCAACAGAAAGCCAGAAGTAAACTTTTGGCTCTACCAGATATGGCCCAATCTTGGTGTTAAACCCCATTCCTCCCTCAAATCACTATTTCAGAGACATAATTTCATAAGCATGGTTTCTTTAGATTCAGCTGTAGACCTATCTTTCCACATTCTCGGTCGAAGTCAGCCAGCATTTGTGCCGCTTGGCTAATGTTTGGTGCTATTAGAACGATGTCATCAGAGAAGCGGAGGTGATGTCGTTGCCGACTATCTATCTTCACTCCCATTCCTTCCCATTCTAATTGTCTCATGATGTTCTCGAGGGTGGCGCTGTAGAGTTTTGGTGAATTGGTATCACCCTATCGAACCCCTCTTTTCACATTAATGATCACTTCTTTGTAGAATAGTGAGATCCTGGTGGTGAATCCGTAATACTGCTCACGAAGGATCTTGATATATTGGGTTTGAACAACCTGTTTGGCTAGGGCTTCGATGACTGCTTCAGTCTCCACAGAATCAAAGGCTTTCTGAAAATCAATGAACGAGAGACAGAACGGCATCTTGTACTCCCTACAAACCTCAATGTGCTTGGTTACTGTGTGGATATGGTTGATTGTGCTGAATCCTTTCTGGAAGCCTGCTTGCTCGCATGGTGGTCCTTCATCTAGTGTTCTGCTAATCCTGTTCAGGACACAGGTACACCCGGCACAGCAGAAACCAGCTTTCCCCGTTGAACCCCCTGCATTCCATGGACCACGAGAGCAACTTCCGACCCGAGTCCACCATCCCGATGGAGCCTCGGAGGGGCCCAGAGAAACCCCCCCCACACCTTGCTGCAGCGATCTTCACAATTCACACTTCAGCTGGTAAAATCTCCACCCAGCAGATTAATCCAGTCTCTAGCCTGCAGATTAATCCAGTCTCCAGCCCTGCTTGTCAGAAACCCAGCCTACAAGGACCCACCCTGCAGAGACCCGCCCTTAGAGGAGAGTATTTCAAGCCCAGGAATGCTTGAGCCTAAGACACAGGTACACCTGGCAGAGCAGAAACCAGCTTTCCCCATTGCGGCGGCTGCTGTACTCGCGAGCGATTTACCTCCAAATTACCGTAAATATTCTACCCACCCCTCTGAGAGAGCCCCCACAAAGTAATGAGAATATAGCGCCCGCATGGCAGAGCCTGGCAAGCTGTCTGATGCATGTTCCATATGCCAAATCCAGTAACAGAAATGTTTATTTTCCTGACCCCGAAAGAGCCCTTAATACGGCAGCAGTAAGAAAGGCAAACAAGCAGTGCCTGATAAAATTTCATGGCCATCCTAGGCTGCCAAAATGAAGAAGGACTAAAATGACTGTCTGTACTCTCAATGCACATACACTGGCATCGTAAGCATATATTGAGGATCTGATGGTGCAAGTGCAAAAGATCAAGTAAGACATCATTGGTCTGACTGAGACAAGGAGGCGCTCAGTTGCATCCTGTATTTGACACCGGAGAATTGTTCCTTTGAACATGCGACTAAAGAGGCGTTGTGGCATTGGTGTCCTTGTCAACACAAACATGGCCAGTTAAGAGACACAGAGTGGCACAATGGATCAAAAAATTGAATCCGATATTCTGCTGACTTCAAGAAACACCTGAACAGGGGCCGGAGCGATAGCCCAGGGGGTAGGACGTTTGCCTTGCACGCGGCCGGCCTGTGCCGCCCAGGTCCGCCTCCCCGGCGTCCCATATGGTCCCCCGAGCACCGCCAGGAGTGATTCCTGAGTGCAGAGCCAGGAGAAACCCCTGAGCATTGCCGGGTGTGACCCAAAAAGCAAAAAAAAAAAAAAAAAAAAAAAAAAGAAACACCTGAACAATCGGAGCAAAGACAGGCTCAAAATAAAAGGCTGGAAAACAATCCTTCATTCAAACAACCCATCCAAAAAGGCTGGGGTAGCCATTCTGGTATCTGACAACATAGACTTCAGGCTGAAGAAGGTCAGAAGGGACAGTGAAGGTCACTTCTTAATAGTCAAGCCGATGCATATATCAGGAAGAAAACACGCTATTAAACATATATGCACCCAACGAGGGGCCAGCAAAATACCTAAAAAAACCACTAATAGACTTCAAAGAAGACATTGACAGCAACACAATTGTAGTTGGAGACTTCAACACTGCTCTATCAACCCTGGATAGATCAACAAGATTGAAACTTACCAAGGAAATACTGGCCCTAAAAGAAGAGATGGAAGAAAGAGGGCTGGTAGATATATACAGGGCATTTCATCCCAAAAAAGCTGAATACACTTTCTTCTCCAGTGCACATGGAACATACTCCAAAATAGATCACATGCTGAGCCATAAATCATACCTCCATAAAATCAAGAAGATAGAAATTGTGCCAACTATTTTTTCAGACCATGAGGCACTGAAAATAGAAGTTAATTGTACAGAAAACGGAGACCAATACCAAGTACCTGGAAACTAAACAGCTCACTGCTGAACAACCAGCAAGTCATAAAAGAAATCAAAGAGGAAATCCAAAGATTCCTGGAAACAAATGAGACTGAAGACACAAATTACCAGAACTTGTGGGATACAGCGAAAGCAGTGTTAAGAGGCAAGTTCATAGCTCTTCAAGCATTCATCAGAAAAGAAGAAAAGGCCATCATAAACAGTCTGACTTCACAACTTAAGATCTTAGAGAGTGATCAACAAAAGGAACCCAACCCAAGCAGAAAGAAAGAAATAATAAAACTTAGAGCAGAAATCAATGAGATGGAATGTCAAAAAACAATCCAGAAGATCAAAGAAACCAAAAGTTGGTTCTTTGAAAAAATAAATAAGATTGACAAACCAGTTTCAAGACTTGTAAGAAAAGGAAAAGAGAGAACCCAAATAAATAGAATCAGAAATGAAAACAGGGACATCACAACAGAAACCACAGAAATTCAAAAGATCATCAGAGATTACTATGAGAGCCTGTATGCCACAAAACAAGAGAACCTAGAAGAAATGGGCAAATTCCTGAATTCCTATAGCTTCCCAAGTCTGCAACAAGAAGATTTGGAATACCTCAAAAAATACTTTAAAAAATTACATCCTATGTGCTGGTGGCCAAGTTCTGTGCACTCTGTGAGTGATCTCAATGCTCATGCTGACACTCTGGTATAGAGAGAGGTACAAAAGGGCAGCAAATTGTATTTACCTGCTGTTGAATGACCGGTTTAGCTAGCTTGGGAGCTTTGCTCACAGCTTAATCTATTTACATATTCTTAAGCCAAGGTTCGTTCTGATGAGATATTTCTTCTATGTAAACACTAATAGAGGTTGTGGCAGTTACAGAAGTCACCTTGACTCTGAATAACTTCTGGCTTATTATACATCTTCTAAGACTTCTGTTATCTAGATTGGGCACAACTCCTCTTTATATCCCCTGCACCCAGCGTAGGACAGTTAGAATTTACCAGGAGACTGCCATCCTTGCTACATTGAGACTGTCTTTAAGATTATAGGAAGGATCATATTAGTTTGCCCTCAAGCAGGTGAGCATGACCCTTTCAGTATATGGAGAACAAGATACTCAGAATCGCCCTGGTGCAGATAATAAATAAGAAGGACCTTTGGGTACCATCTAGATTACATGAAGCCCATGAAATTAATATGTATTACTTTATACCAGCCTCTCTCTCTCTCCAATGTTTTACATAAGAGATAATCTCTGAAGAAGGGATTAGTCCTTGGCATACTCCTTTGTTTATACCTATAATAGGGTGTGGAACCACCCTTCTACCCTCCTCTACTACCTAGAAACTGTTTAGGGTTCTTTATTGATAGGACCCTCCCTGTCAGCAGGATTACTTTGATGTATATAAAGGGACTGACTTGAGGCACCCTTCCTTTCTCCTTTTGGGAGGACTCCTCTCGGGTGAGCTCCTCTCTCTTTGGTGGGAGACTTGGGCCTCTCTTGTACAGTCTAAATTCTGAGCAGATCTAGAGTTCTTTCATTATATTGGATTGTGGTGGTAGAGCTTTTGTACTATTAAAAGCCATTTTGGAACTGCGCTGGACTCGTGAGTTTTCATCTGTTTCTCCAGCAACCTCAGAGGTAGAAGAAAACTTCTGTCCTGATACTGTTGAGGATCCCAGTGGCTCCCGACAACCTGCCCTGAAACAGTGGTTTCAGATAAGCAACAGATCAGAGTTTCAAACTCCAATTAGGCCTTGATCTGGAGAAACCTGGATAGTAAAGTCCTTGTTTCTTTCATGGAACAGTCATTGCTTTTAAAATATTCCACAGAGGGGCTGGAGAAATAGTTCAAGGCTTAAGGAGCTTGACTTGCACACAGCCGACTCTGGTTTAATCCCGGTACTATAGATTCTCCCCAACAAACACCACCAGCAGTGATCTCCAAGCACAAAGCCTGGAGTAATTCCTGAACACTGTCAGGTGTGGCACCAGAAAATCAAGAAAAAGAGAGGAAAGAAAACACTGAGGAGTTTTGAACAACCTCAGAACTCACCTCCTTATTATTCTCCTCTGCTGCTGATTTTATAAGATTTGGACAATGGCCACATCTATATGATGAAAAGATGGTGCATGAACTCTTCCCATCTGGCAAGTCTAAAACATGCTCAACTCAATGACATCGTGCAGGGGTTTCTGTGGTGGGTTAAAGGATCACTAGTGAAAGACAATGGCTCAAATGACAGAGCTTAGAGACTAGATTTCCCTCTGTGGGGTGCCTCAGGTCTATTACTGGGTGCATTTGCCCCATCAAGAACTTGATCACTTAAATCCCGTTATTCATCGATTTGCTAGAGCGGGCGACAGTAATATTTCCATTGGACCCTATCACGTGCCAATGTAGCCCAATGGCATCTGGTTGATTCAGGAATATGAAGAGCCTCAAACCTTTCCTTCAGGGTCTTGACAGGAAGTCTGACCATCTTGTAGGTGGGCGGCCACGTGATCTTTTGACATCCCGTGGGATCCAGTCGGTAATGGCTCTAGTCCGGTGGTTGTCTCCAAATCGCATTACATGTCCAGCCCATCTGATTTTCAATGCCTTGGCAAATGAGACAGCGTCCCTGATTCTGGAATAGCGACGGGGGTCAGAACTCCGGATTCCTTCTCTCACTTGAGTGAGGTATGATATTCCAAGCATAGCTCTTTCAGTTCCTCTCTGGGAGACCCAAATAGCATTCTTATCCTGCTTTCGTAGGGCCCAGGTCTCTGAGGCATATGTTAATGCAGGGAGAATGGTGGAGTCAAAGAGATGTGCTCAGAGCCGGAGGTTCTTTGTCCTTTTTAGCTATTTCTTCAATGTCTTTGAAGGCATTCCATGCCACTCTCTTCCTCCTGCACAGCTCAGGTTTTAGGTCGTTCATCATGTTGACTTCTCGACCTAGGTACACATAACTGCTGCATTCAGAGATGTTTGTTCCATTGAGAGTGAATGGAGCCTCTGGAACTAGTTCATTTTTCATAAGTATAGTTTTATTTAGATTCAGCTGTAAACCACATTCTATCAAAGAATCTTTCCACATTCTTGGTTGAAGTCAGCCAGCATTTGTGCCACTTGGCTAATGTTTGGTGTTATTAGAACAATGTCATCAGCGCAGCGGAGGTGGTGTAGTTGCCGACCATCTATCTTCACTCCCATTCCTTCCCATTCTAATTGTCACATGATGTTCTCGAGGGTGGCACTGAAGAGTTTTGGTGAAATGGTATCACCCTGCCGAACCCCTCTTTTGACATCAATGATCACTTCTTTGTAGAATGGTGAGATCCTGGTGGTGAATCCGTAAGAGAGCTCACAAAGGATCTTGATGTATTGGGTTTGAACACCCTGTTTGGCTAGGGCTTCGATGACTGCTTCAATCTCCACAGAATCAAAGGCTTTCTTTAAATCAATGAACAGACAGAGCGGCATCTTGTACTCCCGACAAACCTCAATGAGCTTGGTTACTGTGTGGATATGGTCGATTGTGCTGAATCCTTTCTGGAAACCTGCTTGCTTGCATGGTTGTCCTTCAACTAGTGTTCTGCCAATCCTGTTCAGGATGACTCGTTTATTTTCCTGACCCCGAAAGAGCCCTTAATACGGCAGCAGTAAGAAAGGTAAACAAGCAGTGCCTGATAAAATTTCACGGCCATCCTAGGCTGCCAAAATGAAGGACTAAAATGACTGTCTGTACTTTCAATGCACGTACACTGGCATCGTAAGCATATATTGAGGATCTGATGGTGCAAGCGCAGAAGATCAAGTACGACATCATTTGTCTAACTGAGACGAGGAGGCATCAGTCGCATCATGCTGTATTTGACACCGGAGAAGAATTGTTCCTTTGAACATGTGACGAAAGAGGCATCGGTGGTGTTGGTGTCCAGGTCAACACGAACATGGTCATCTACATTGATTCATTTGAATGCCTAACAAACCGAATAGGACAATTACACTTGAAGAGATGTGGCCCACTGCCCGCAGTTTCTATCTTCATTGTCTACACACCAACATCCACATACAAAGAAGATGAAATTGAGAAATTCTACATGGAATTGAAGTATGGAATTGAAGTATGGAATCTGCTGGAAGATGCAGCAGAAGCCGGGAAAAGTATTTGCACTGCCCGCCTGTCCTTTGCCAACTATAATGGAATTGAAGTATGGAATCTGCTGGAAGATGCAGCAGAAGCCGGGAAAAGTATTTGCACTGCCCGCCTGTCCTTTGCCAACTATAAGACCAAGATGACTGCCCTCCGACGCCCTGATGGATCTATCACATCTTCCAGAAAGGCAATGGAGAAGATTATCCAGGACTTCTACTCAAATCTCTTTGATAGCCACATCCACCTGCCCACATACCAAATTCCACAGGATGGATATGTCATTCCCAACGTTCTCCCTTCTGAAATCCAACATGCCATCTCGTCAGTAAAGAAGGGAACAGCACCAGGCCCAGACAAAGTCAGACCCGAACACCTGAAGCATCTGCCGTTGGTACTCATCAATACACTAGCTTGGCTCTTCACACGCTACCTGTCTGAATGCAAGGTACCCTCCCAATGGAAAACCAGCAGGACAGTTCTACTGTTCAAGAAGGGAGACATTCACGACATCGGCAACTATCGCCTCATCTGCCTGTTGTCCGTCATCTTCAAGCTGTTTACAAGAGTCTCATAAAAAAACCAGTTGAAAAACACCTCCGCCTCCCCCAAGATTAGAAGCATTTGCTTCTATTAGAAATGTTTAGAAGCATGTAAATATCAAGAAAAGGGAATAAATTATTTCTCAAGCTACAAAATCTTAGTGAACAGAATTCTCTACCGATAACCTTGTCACAAGAAATCAGAAATGAGGGGAAAGCTGACCAAAGAAAGATGATGGAGGGGGTGGGAGCGATAGCACAGCAGGTAGGGCATTTGCCTTGCACGCGCCAACCCAGGTTCGATCCCCGGCATCCCATATGGTCCTCCGACCACCACCAGGAGTAATTCCTGAGCAAAGAGCCAGGAGTAACCCCTGAGCACTGCTGGGTGTGACCCAAAAAGAAAAAATAAGTTAATAAAATAAAATAAAACAATTAAAAAAAGAAAGATGAAGGAACTGAGCAGTCTAGGTTGTCTAGATTGTTCACTGCATAAACCAAAATGCAAGTAAGTGCAACACCTAGCTAAACTCTGCCTATCAAGTCATATGCATTGCCACCCACTACCCAAAGGAAGCAGCACTTGGAATTTCTGTGTAGTCACCAAATATTCTCCTGGAAGCCCTGTCCAGCCCTCCCTCGAATGTAAGAGCACCAGTATTTGCTGGAGAGAGCATGGGGTTAAGATATCTTGCATGTGATCAACCCCAATTCAGTTTCCAGCACCACACTGCCTCCCAAGCATTACCAGGTACAACCCTGAAGCCCTCCCAAGCATTGCCAAATGTAGCCTTGGTGGCCCCCAAGCACTACTGGGGTAGCCTGTGCAGTCCCTGGCAACACTGGGTCTGAGAACCACTGCTTCTTCCAGCCCTCACATTTGATAGCTGTCCCATTTGTCCTAGAGTCAAGGAGAAGAAGCCCCAGGCCCTCCTGAGCACTACTTAGAAGATTCTTCTCCCCAAAACTTGTGCTGGTGGTAAGGTGGGATGTTTATCTCTTTCTCATCGCTTCCACACCAGCGGGCATTTGAGACAACATGCAGTAGTAGACTCTAGCTCTGCATTGGAGCTTCTGTGGTGCCGACACTCTCAGCACTTGTAATGTGACTGATACAAGCTAAGATGTTCTGTCAAGGTAAAATACATATCAAATTTTATTGATCTATTATTTTTATTGTGAATGTGGTATCACCAAACACAGATAAAGCCAAACTCTTAAAATTCTACAAAATCATAAATCAGTGATAAATGGATTAAAATTTCTTTCAAAAACTGTTTATTTTCCTTTTTAATGGCAATAACTATTACTATCACTATATTCCCGTTCATCATCAATTTGCTCGAGCGGGCTCCAGTAACATTTCTATATGTCCTGTCTCATGCTAGTAGAGCCCAAGAGTATCTGCTTGCTCCAGGAACATAAAGAGCCTCAAACCATTATATTGGGTCATGGGAATGACCTAAAATAATTATTACTGGTATTTGGCATATCAAATACGACATGAGCAGCTTGCCAGGCTTGCCATGCTGGTGGCATACTCTTGTAGTCACCTCTAAATGCAGAATTTATTGATGAACTGCTCGGCTGCAAGCGGCTGCGCGAGCCGGGCTGTGATAGGCTAGTCTGCTGGATGGAGTTCTGATGAGAGGGAGGTCCAGATGTGGAAAATGGCGGCCCTCATGGAGTGGGGGGGTCGTCTGGCTTGTTGCGAGGCTCTGCTGGGGTAGCGGGCCAGGGCTAGAACCTGCCATCCCTCCCGGGCGCCTTGTAAGTAGCTAGGCACAGGGAGAGCTGGTAGCAGCTCTGCCCCATGTCTGTAAGTCTCTGGATCAGCATACCTGGGCCGAATTGAAAAAAAACTGCTGCAGGGTGGGTGTCGATGATCCAGGCTGTGATAGGCTCTTCTGCTGGATGTTCTGGGCCGGATTGGGAAAAACTGCTGCAGGGTGAGTGCCGATGATCCGGGCTGTGATAGGCTCATCTGCTGGATGGAATTATGAAGAGAGGGAGGTCCAGATGTGGAAAATGGCGGCCCTCATGGAGTGGGGGTGTCTTTGGGCTTGTTACGTAGGCTCTGCTGGGGTGGCGGGCCAGGACTAGAACCTGCCATCCCTTCCATTAATACATTAAATGTATTGATGGAATTAATACATTAAATGTATTAATGGCAATACATTTCCAAAATTAGCATTATGACTATTCTATACCAATGTATTTAAAAATTTACATAAAATGGAGAAATTCTACAAATACATTAATGAGATTGAGAAAAATTTATGGGAAAATATAAATAGACCTAAAGAAGTATTTTGATCCTGAAAAGGAAAAATCTGGTTTATGTTAGAAAATATTAAATTATAGATAATGCTTAAGTATATGATTAGTAAGTAAAATATTACAGTAAAAGCCTCTCTGCATACAAAAATCACCTAATTAGACATAGAAGAGTTAAGAAAAAGAAAATCTTAATACATTATTAGAAGAGTTGAAGTCTCTTCAAGCAAGGAGTAAAGACTTTTCTTGAGGCAAACTTCTCAGCACATTCAATTTCAAAATAGTACAAAAAATTTTCATTAATGATAATAATGATGTGGATTACCTGTTAAAAAGATAATTTTTATACACTAGACTTTGGAAACTATATAGCTACTAATTATTTTACTCATTTCTTATTAAATATTTTATGTGACTCCAGTTCTTTTAATTAAAGATTCTTTTAATTAAAGACCTACCTTGTATGGTGCTGCCCAGAAGTCAGGCAGAGAAGCTGGAAAACTGCTCAAAGGGCTGAGCACATGCATTGCAGGACACCATGTTAGGTCCCTGGCACTGTGTGGTTCTCTTAGCATCTCTGGAAGCAAATCCCAAACACCATAAGGTGTGACTCCAAAACAGAGAAGAAAACAGAGATGGTATAAATGCCTTCCTATACACTTACTGAGTCTTTTTCAAATCCAGCCCAGGTATGCTGATCCAGAGACTCACAGACACGGGGCAGAGCTGCTACTGGTTCTCCCTGTGCCCAGCCACTCATGAGGCACCGGAAGGGATGGTGGGTTCTAGCCCTGGCCCGCCATCCCAGCAGAGCCTCGCAACAAGCCCGATGACCCCCCCCCACTCCATGAGGGCCTCCATTTTCCACATCCGGACTTCCCCCTCATCAGAACTCCACCCAGCAGACCAGCCTACCACAGTCCGGCGGCTGCGGGGTTCATCAATAAATGCTGGATTTAGAGATGACTACAAGAGTATGCTACCTGCACGGCAGGGCCTGGCAAGCTACCCGTGTTGTATTTCATATGCCAAATAACAGTAACAATTATAGACGTCATTCCCATGACCTGATGGAATGGTTTGAGGCTCTTTATATTCCTGGAGCAAGCAGATTCCCTTGGGCTCTACTAGCATGAGACAGGACATATGGAGATGTTACTGGTGCCCACTCGAGCAAATCGATGATGAACGGAAAGACAGTGATACAGTGATACAGTGATACACTTACTAAGTATGCTTCTTTAGACAAGCTCCTTATCTCGTAGACAATGGTATACACCACCAGTCAGGCACACTTGGATGTGGGGGATCACTAGATCACTTGATTACTTGACATCCCATTATTTGTTGATTTGCTCAAGCGGGTGCCAGTAACTTTTCCATTTGACCCAGTCACGTGCCAGTGTAGCCCAATAGCATCTGCTTGTTCCAGGAATGCAAAGATCCTCAAACCATTCATTCAGGGTCTTGATGAAGAAGTCTAACCATCTTGTAGGTGGTTGGCCACATGATCTTTTGACATCCCATGGGATCCAGTCGGTAAGCTCTAGTCCAGTGGTCATCTCCAAGTGTCATTACATGTCCAGCCCATCTGACTTTCAACGCCTTGGCAAACGAGACAGCATACCTGACTCTGGACCATCGATGAAGGTCAGAACTCCGAATTCATTCTCTCACTTGAGTGAGGTGTGATATTCCTAGCATAGCTCTTTTGATTCCTCTTAGAGAGACCCAAATAGCATTCTCATCCTGCTTTCATAGGACCTAGGTGTCTGAGGTGTATGTTAATTCAGGGAGAATGGTGGAGTTGAAGAGATGTGCCCTGAGTCAGAGGTTCTTTGTCCTTTTAGTTATTTCTTGAAGCTCTTGAAGGTGTTCCATGCCACTCTCTTCCTCCTGCTCAGCTCAGGGTTTAGATTGTTCATCATGTTGAGTTCTCAGCCTAGGTACACATATCTGCTACATTCAGAGATGTTTGTTCCATTGAGAGTAAATGGGGCCTCTGGAACTAGTTCATTTCTCATGAACATAGTTTTGTTGAGATTCAGCTATAGACCTGTCTTTCCACATTCTCTGTCGAAGTCAGCCAGCATTTTTGCCATTGGTTAATGTTTGGTGTTATTAGAACGATGTCATCAGCAAAGCAGAGGTGGTGTAGTTGCTGACCATCTATTTTCACTTCCATTTCTTCCCATTCTAATTGTTTCATGACATTCTCGAGGGTGGCACTGAAGAGTTTTGGTGAAATGGCATCACCCTGCAGAACCCCTCTTTTGACATCAATGATCACTTCCTTGTATAATGGTGAGATCCTGGTGGTGAATCTGTAATACAGCTCATGAAGAATCCTGATATATTGGGTTTGAGCACCCTGTTTGGCTAGGGTTTCGATGACCGCTTTTGTCTCAATAGAACCAAAGGCATTCTTTAAATCAATGAGCGACATCTTGAACTCCCTACAAACCTCAATGAGCTTGGTTACCATGTGGAGATGGTCTATTGTGCTGAATCCTTTTTGGAAGCCATCTTGCTCGCATGATTGTCCTTCATCTAATGTTCTGCCAATCCTGTTGGATGACTCGAGTGAACAGCTTGTAGATGACGGGCAACAGGCAGATGGGGCAATAGTTGCCAATGTCGTGTATGTCTCCCTTCTTGAACAGTAGAACTGTCCTGCTGGTTTTCCATTGGGAGGGCACCTTGCATTCAGACAGGTAACATGTGAAGAGCCAAGCTAGTGTTTTGATGAGTACTGGAGGCAGATTCTTCAGGTGTTTAGGTCTGACTTTGTCTGGGCCGGGTGCTGTTCACTTCTTTACCAAAGAAATGGCATGTCGGATTTCAGAAGGGAGAACATTGGGAATGACATATCCATCCTGTGGAATTTGGTGTGTGGGCAGGTGGATGTGACTATCAAGGAGATCTGAGTAGAAGTCCTGGATAATCTTCTCCATTGCCTTTCTGGAAGATGTGATAGATCCATCAGGACATTGGAGGGCAGTCATCTTGGTCTTATAATTGGCAAAGAATAGATGGGCATTGCAAATGCTTTTCCCAGCTTCTCCTGCATTGGCCAGTATTGCTGCTCTTCTCTCTTTGAGGCCTTCCTTTATCTCTTCTCTACACTGCTTTCTGAGGTTGGACATTAGCATATGGCTGCCTGAGGCTCGAGCCTTGCACATTGGCTAATGAGCTCAAGATTTTTTGAAGACTGGTGTCCTTTTGTGTCTTTCTCTCTCTCGGCATTCTTCGCACAATCATGGAGGTGCTGAACCAGTCAGTTGTATTCTTCATCAATGTCATCAATGATGACATCTTCCCATGTTGCTGCAATGGTGCCAAAGAGTTCCCAGTTGGTGGTCATTCTGGGGGTTCTCTTCTTAAACTTTGCAGCCTTTTCTCTCCGTTGCAGGAAGTAGAATTTTTGCATGAAGGAGACGGTGGTCCGATCCTGTTTGGAATTTGGGGACAACAACAACATCGGTCAGACAAAACCGTCGATTGAAGATGATATGGTCAATTTCATTGTGGAACTGTCCACCAGGAGATTCCCATGTCCAACGTTTCGCTTCAGCCTTCTGGAACTGTGAGTTCCCATGAATGGTCTTGGTGGACATGCTGAATTCAGATAGTCTTTCACCCTGTTTGTTCCATTCTAAGCCATGGGTCCCGATGTGGAGTTCTTCGGCCGATATTCTCAGTCCTATCTTTGCATTAAAATCACCTACTATGATCTTGTAGAAGATGTGATCTTTCTTTATAGAACTCTTTCAGTTCCATGTAGAATTTTTCAATTTCTTCTTCCTTGTATGTGGATGTTTGTGTGTAGACAAAGACAATAGAAACTGCTGGTAATGGGCCACATCTCTTCAAGTGTAATCATCCAATCAGGGTTTGTTAGGCATTCAATTGAATCAATGCTCTGGCCAGGTTCATGTTGACAAGGACACCGACACCATTGATGCCTCTCTCATCACATGTTCCGAGGAGTAGTTCTTCTCCAGTGTCAAAAACGGCTTGATGCAATTGATGCCTCCTCATCTCTGTCAGACCAATGATGTCGTGCTTGATCTTTCTTGCTTGCACCATCAGGTCCTCAATATATGCTTCCAATGCCAGCATCACTGTCACTGTATCACTGTCTTCCCCTTGTTCATCGATTTGCTCGAGCAGGCCCCAGTAACATCTCCACATGTCCTGTCTCATGCTAGTAGAGCCCAAGGGCATCTGCTTGCTCCAGGAACATAAAGAGCCACAATCCATTCCGGAATGAGGTCTATAATTGCTACTGGTATTTGGCATATTAAATACAACACGGGTAGCTTGCCAGGCTGACAATGCCAGCATAGTGCATTAAAAGTGTATGTGCATCCTTCCAAATGAAGAAGGATGTGGAGGAACTGACACAAATTACAATACTGGGGTCAATATGGCTTCTTTACTATAAAAATGAGTTTATCGGGGACCAGAGTAATAGCACAGTAGGGAGGGTGTTTGCCTTGGTTCCTTCTTTGGCATCCCATCTGGTCCCCTGAACACAGCCAGGATTAATTCCAGAGTGCGGAGCCAGAAGTAACCCCTGAGCATTGCAGCGTGTGACACAAAAATAAAAAAAAATTGTCACCTCACATAATTGTTGTAGTGTATATAAAGTAGCACACTCCTCCTGATACTGTATCTGATGCATGAATATTTATTAGTTTTATAGCTACTTGATCACAGGGCCCCAGACGGAGGGGCCAGAGAAGCAAATAGGTTTTCCCGGTATTTCCAGAGCACATGTGGATGTTGGGTGTCAGAATCAAATCATAGCCTCAAATAGTAAATGAAACATTGCAAAGTATCTTGATTTTGTTCACTGTTTTCACGTTCCTTTGTCTTTAAGAAGCCAGTTCACACTGTGGAAGTCTTTCTGCTGGAGCTGTCCAGCCACCTACTCCCCATGATCATGGCCTTGGGACCATGGGACAAATGTCTTCTCTTCACCAAGATCTTCTGAAAAAGGGTCTCTCTTCTAGATTATATGCTTCCATTGATGGTGCCCCTTAGGAGAGGCTAATAAATATAAGCAAAGCCAGAAATTCTGACACCATCCCCACTGCTGTATCTGGCTCTAGCTTTTCTTAGGTGGGTGAGGCAGGAGGAGATTTCATACCTTTCATTTTTGAAAAGGCCTCAAAGATCTTAATGTCTTAGTCTAGACATGCTTTGTATAGATAATTACAATGTTTTTATTCATAAATTAAAAAGCTAAGACAGATGGATTCACATGAATGCTCAATTTCTGAATAAGATGGAAAGCTCACTCAGCTAGGCATTCCATCAGAGGAGTTGGCACCAAATGCCCAGGAACCATGTCTGACTCAGTTGCATGATAACTATAACATAAAACACTTTTCCCCCAGTTCAATGTGAATGCCTACTGGTTATTGCTTATTTCACTTGCCATACCACTAAAGCTTATTCCTATAGGGCCACAACTACAGTTTCCTGTTCCAAGGAGGTCCTTGATTAACTGATGAATTCAAAATCAATTGATAAAGAGAAGAGTAATAATGATAACAACAACAGTGATAACAATGACTGGCGATTGGACCAATACTTCAGTAGCTATGCAATGTTCTGTTTTAAATTTTTTCACTTAATATTAGAGAGAGGCTGAAATTTGGTATAAGGAGCAGATTCTAAAAAAAACCGCAAGTAATGGATTTCACTTATTTCCAGAAATCTGGACTCAATTTCCTCTTGAATGACCTTTGTGAGTTCTGGAATCACCTACAACAAGGGCTAGCACACCATACATACACCAAAGATTTGTACCTTGTTTCTCTTTCCCTCGCTTTCTTACCCTGTTTGGTTTCCATCTTTCTCTTAGCCGAAACATAATTTATTTTTTAGTTGTGAAAAACAAGAAGACACATCATAAGCAAGGGGTTGCCTTTTATTGGGAAAATGTTTAGTGGGTCCAAGACACTGTCCAGAAACAAAGGAGATACAAAGATAAATGAGCATCACTATGCCCTTAAGGACTTCTGGTCTAGAGTAAGAACTTACACTGTGTGTTCAATCACTCAACAAATATTGATTAAGAATTTACTGTATTCCAAACATGCTCAGAGCATCGAGGAAACCACATTGAACAACATAAAGACTACTTTTGTGCAATATTTCATTTTCTGGAAAAAGAAGACTGACAACAAAGAAGTCATTATAGTGGAGTGCGAATTCAGTACTTTTAATCAAAACTACTGAATGTTTACCAGGTACATGATGACATCCCCCTTCCCTTGCTTTTGGAAGCTAGGTTGTACCAAACAACTTGGTTTGGTCAATACATGGAAACAAAATTGAATACATCAGTTGCCAGCAGAGACTATAAGAACCAATGCACACATACCCACAACCCCTTCACTGCTGCTGCAGTAAGTGTAGAAGCAAAACTTTCATTGATGGTTCATCATAGTGATTATCACAAGTGATGCCCCCTACTAACCCACAATGGACAGATAGCATGAATAGGATACATTTTTTACAAAGTGTCACTATTCACGTCTGGGGATTATCAGTTATCATCAAATAGTTAGAACTTTTCTGAAAGGAGATGGTGGTTGCCAAGTGCTGCATGGAAAAAATCAAGCAGAATTAAGGGGATGTTAAAATTATACTAGAGTAGTGACTTCATGGAATGCAATGCCAATACAATACTGATACTCTGAGTAGCACATCCCACCCTATTTGTTTGTAACAACTCAGTAAAAAGGTCACAACCTTAGCAACATCATTATGAGTTATATGTCATAATAAGCAGTACAAAGTTAATCATTTAGTGCTTGCTAAGGGACTGGGGGTGGTGGGTGGGAAACTAGGTACTTTGGTGGTGGTAAGGCACATTGGTGGTGGGACTGGTGTTGGAATATTGAGTATCTAAAACTGTATACTGAACAACTTTGTAAATAACAGGATTTAAATAAAATAAAAAAAGAAAAAATAGAGTAGTGACTGACATCCTTTCTGATAAACTGATATTTTATTAGTAAGAAAGCAGAGTGTCTAGAATGAGGATATCTGGGTGAATAGCCTTATAAACAGATACAACAGTCACTGTCTTCCCGTTCATCTTTGATTTGCTTGAGCGGGCACCAGTAACATCTCCATATGTCCTGTCTCATGCTAGTAGAGCCCAAGAGCACCTGCTTGCTCCAGGAACATAAAGAGCCTCAAACCATCCCATCAGGTCATGGGAATGAGGTCTATAATTGTTACTGGTATTTGGCATATCAAGAGTCTCATGCTCTACCAACTGAGCTAGCTGGGCAGTTGGTATTTGGCATATCAAATACGACACGGGTAGCTTGCCAGGCTCTGCCGTCAGGGGTAGCATACTCTTGTAGTCATCTCTAAATCCAGCATTTATTGATGAACCGCGCAGCTGCAAGGGCGCGAGATCAGGACTGTGATAGGCTGATCTGCAGGGTGGAGTTCTGTCGAGGGGGAAGTCCAGATGTGGAAAATGAACATGGGGCAGAGCTGCTACTGGCTCTCCCTGTGCCCAGCCACTCAAGGGGTGCCTGGGAGGGATGGCGGTTTCTAGCCCTGACCCGCCACCCCAGCAGAGCCTCGCAACAAGCCAGATGACCCCCCACTCCATGAGGGCCTCCATTTTCCACATCTGGACTTCCCCTTGTCAGAACTCCAGGTAAGTGCAAAGGTGCCGAAACAGTAGCATGCTTTGAGGATTTGATGTAAGTGGTATGGCCAAAGCTCATATACCAGAGGACGAGTGGTAGGAAACAATTTTGGAAAAGTTGGGCAAGATCAGGCAAGGCCTGTGGGAACACTTTGAGAAGAGTTTTGTGGTGCATGTATCTTGTATGTAAAGGTCAAATATAAGGGAATAACTACAGTTGTATGAATGGTATTTAAGAAGGCTACCTCTGACTCATATCTCTGTCTCACCTCAAATGCCTAAAGATCACCAAATCTCAATTTCACCTTGGCATCTGTGCCCCGCCCCATGTCACTGCCATTGCTTAGGTTTTAACCATATTAGCATTGACCTGGACCCTAGCCTGGTCAAGTGGCCAAGCCCTTTCATCTTTATCACCCAAATGAGTTTTCTGCGCTCTCTCCATTTCCCCCAAGAATTTGATCTGTCGAAAACTCAAAACTGACCAAATCACACAGCCCAGATGTGAACACGGAAAGGAAAAAGAAAATAAAATCAACTTCTCCATGTGTAATGAAAGGCTCTGACGCTGTCCCCAAATTTAGTTCCTTCTTTCAGCCTGGTTCTCATCCTCACCCCTGGAAATGATCTCATTCTCGTGGCTCCTTCCCTGGTACAGCATGCCCTATATCCTCGTGTTGGCATACGCCATTCTTTTTGGCTTTAACCCATCTACTGGCAACACTAGAAAGCCTATTTACTTGGGGGCTCATCTGTTAAATTTCTTGGCATTGCTCCCACAGCAGACCTGGGAGCCTCTGGCCTTTTATCTTCACATTCTAGAGACTGAAACCTTGGCATGGCACATGTTTATGTGCTGTGCAACTGTCTCCATTCCTGATATGTCCATTCTTTGTCATTAAATACAAAACAAAACAAACAAATAAAGAACATATCACCCCACATCCTATCCCAAGAGTGAGCTCATTGTGTCTTTCTATTGAAAGTATTTTCTGTGGATTTTTTAGAGCTTTTCTCTGACACTTATTTTGAATGCAGATACTTACTCTTTCTACCACCTCTAGTCTCTCTCTCTCTCTCTCTCTCTGTAAGCAGCTTTTGACTTAATGTTTTAGACCCATCCATGTTTCCTGACTCATATTTTGTTTCAAGCACCAAAATCTTATCATTTGAACCTGCTTTGATTATTCACGACTCTGGTTCTACCCATGATAGTATTGGTTAAACTATGCATTCCCGAGTTTTTCCCTGTGTCCTTTCTGCAGGTGGACATTGATTACCTTTAGACAACAGTTTTGTGCAATGCATGACACAGGACAGCAGAACTGATTTGAGTTCACATTGAAGAAGGGAGCTATACCCTCCTTCTCCTTCACTGCGTACACCCCAAACTCCACTAATTTCTACATCAACGAGGTCAAAGTTTTAAAAGTTTTGTGCAATAGCTGGTAAAATTTTCCACTGTAGTTTGGAGGTGCCATGGGGATGAGGAAAAGAGTCCCACCAGATTCCACCAAGGCAATCTCATTCACTATCCTAACCGCCCTTCTCCCCCTTTCCCATGAGTTCACTAGAAATGCCTTTCATCTGTCTCTTAGCAGTAGAATTAGTAGAATTTGTCAAAGCCTGTCTGAAAAAGGGGTACAGAAACCACAAGAATGAAGTATAAGTGTGTTATTTTTCTTGCATATGCTCCTGATAGGGAGAGAAGGTCTGAATGAGCCACTGTCCTTGTCAGGCTGTGTTCTGCTAACAAGAATCTCCTCCAGGGGCCATTTTGTCTCAAAGGATGTGTTTTGAATTTTCTGTCTTGAAAAAAAGCCACAGCAGCTATGAGTAAAAGTAGTGGCATGCACGGGCCTGAATGTGGGCTGGCATGTGCTTATCTGGCAGCTTCTGTGTTGCTGGAAAAGCAGCATAACTGTGAGAGGAAGAAATTTGGGGCAATACTGATGTCAGGAAATAAAGGTGAAAAGAAGAGGGGAAACAAAGTTCAGACATGAAAAGGAAAGGTCCAGGGACCTTTTTCAAAGGCCTGATTAAGTCCACCTCTCCCTCATTGGCAGGAACAAAGACATACGGAGAGATGCTGAGTTTGTGCCATCCATGATGATTTTATAGCCAGAAGATAAAGAGTTCTCAGGTCTCTGAAAGGTGGAAAAAAGCACGAAGAGGACTAAAGATGTGGTTAGTTCCAATTGCCAAATTTCTGAATAAAGAAGCAACATATAAAAATAGTATCTCCAATATATTTAACAAATTACACTTGGAAGACATGATTAAAGCAAAGATCTTATTCCCCATGGCAGGAAAAAAGATATAAATATAACAAAAGATATATGAGATCTGTATAAAGTATACTGAATGGCAAAATAAACAGAAAAATACATACTATTAACAGTGGAAATTCTCAATGGTATGAACACTAGATCACTAGACATCCCTTTGTTCATCGATTTCCTCCAGCAGGCACCAGTAATGTTTCCATTTGACCCTATCAGGTGGCAGTGTAGCCCAATGGCATCTGGTTGTTTGAGGAATATGAAGAGCCTCAAACCGTTCCTTCAGGGTCTTGACGAAGAAGTCTGACTATCTTGTAGATGGGCGCCCAAGTGATCTTTTGAAGTCCCGTGGGATCCAGTCTGTAATGGTTCTAGTCCAGCGGTTGTCTCCAAATCACATTACAGGTCCAGCCCATCTGATTTTCAATGCCTTGGCAAATGAGACAGTGTCCCTGATTCTGGAACAGCGATGGAGGTCAGAACTCTGGATTCCTTCTCTCACTTAAGTGAGGCATGATATTCCAAACATAGCTCTTTTGATTCCTCTTTGGGAGACCCGAGGAGCATTCTCATCCTGCTTTTGTAGGGCCCAGGTCTCTGAGGCGTATGTTAATGCAGGGAGAACAGTGGAGTCAAAGAGATGTGCCTGGAGCCGGAGGTTCTTTGTCCTTTTAGCTATTTCTTCGATGCCTTTGAAGGCATTCCATGCCACTCTCTTTCTCCTGCACAGCTCAAGTATTAGGTCATTCATCATGTTGACTTCTCTACCTAGGTACACATAACTGCTGCATTCAGAGATGTTTGTTCCATTGAGAGTGAATGGGGCCTCTGGAACTAGTTCATTTTTCATAAACATGGTTTTCTTTAGATTCAGCTGTAGACCTATCTTTCCACATTCTCGGTCGAAGTCAGCCAGCATTTGTGCCGCTTGGCTAATGGTTGGTGTTATTAGAACGATGTCATCAGCGAAGCGGAGGTGGTGTAGTTGCCGACCATCTATCTTCACTCCCATTCCTTCCCATTCTAATTGTCGCATGATGTTCTCGAGGGTGGCACTGAAGAGTTTTGGTGAAATGGTATCACCCTGTCGAACCCCTCTTTTCACATTAATGATCACTGCTTTGTAGAATGGTGAGATCCTGGTGGTGAATCAGTAATACAGCTCATGAAGGATCTTAATGTATTGGGTTTGAACACCCTGTTTGACTAGGGCTTCGATGACTGCTTCAGTCTCCACAGAATCAAAGGCTTTCTGTAAATCAATGAACGTGAGACAGAGTGGTATCTTGTACTACCAACAAACCTCAATGAGCTTGGTTACTGTGTGGATATGGTCTACTGTGCTGAATTCTTTCCGGAAGCCAGCTTACTTGCATCGTTGTCTTTCATCTAGTGTTCTGCCAATCCTGTTCAGTATGACTTGTGTAAACAGCTTGTAGATGATGGACAACAGGCAGATGGGGCGATAGTTGCCAATGTCGTGAATGTCTCCCTTCTTGAACAGTAGAACTGTCCTGCTGATTTTCCATTGGGAAGGTACCTTGGATTCGGACAGGTAGCATGTGAAGAGCCCAGCTAGTGTATTGATGAGTACCGAATGCAGATTCTTCAGGTGTTCGGGTCTGACTTTGTCTGGGCCTGGTGCTGTTCCCTTCTTTACCAAAGAAATGGCATGTCGGATTTCAGAAGGGAGAACGTTGGGAATGACATATCCATCCTGTGGAATTTGGTATTTGGGCAGGTGGATGTGGCTATCAAAGAGATTTGAGTAGAAGTCATGGATAATCTTCTCCATTGCCTTTCTGGAAGATGTGATAGATCCATCAGGGCGTCGAAGGGCAGTCATCTTGGTCTTATAGTTGGCAAAGGACAAGCAGGCGGTGCGAATGCTTTTCCCGGCTTCTGCTGCATCTTCCAGTATTTCTGCTCTTCTGTCTTTGAGGTCTTCTTTTATCGCTTCTCTGCACCGTTTAGCAAGCTTGGACGTTAGCAAGCTTGGGCGTAATCAGTATTATGATTCCATTATTTGATTTTTGCAGACAGCTTTGAAATCTCAAAAAACCCCCTCTAAAACAAAACTAAACTAAAACTAAATATTTTTAATGGTAGCGATGTACAAAATAAAAGATTCATTTGGGTTTGTGCCCATTTTAAATGCATTATACTTTGACCTGGGGATTTCTTATGATGGAAGGTAAATAGGAATTTTTCTTTCTGGATTTATCTAACTTTCTTGACAAATGCTATTGCTTTTTCTTTCTTTTTTTTATTTTACTCATTACAACGTCCTTTAGCTGTAAGTTAAAAGATAAACACCATTTCCTTGCAGTCATTTTTCCTTTTATTACACCTTTTTGGCCCTCTATATTCCATAGGTATGACACTAAGAAGAGTTTTCTATCCTTTTGTGAGAGAACCTTGAATTGTGATATCTGCCATATAATTGTCTTCGCTTTAACATTGCAAAAGTCTGTCACTGCATCTGAACTAGAAAATACTTCCTTATCTTTCATCAAATGAAAAGTGCTATGTAACAGTGTCTGTAATTAGGTAAAGCCATCCCAAAGTGATATCCTCTATTTTACTGAAATAATATTCATCATGTCTTTTTCTTGGTTATAATAATGAAATAAATGCTAAGAGGCACAATTTCAGAGGTCCAGAATTTGACCCAAGGCATTTCTGGCCCCAGTGTTCATCCTCCTTACACTCTATATGAACTCCAGCAATTCATAGACACACCCCATGTTCCTCTTTGCTAATGAAAGGCACTGATTTTGTTTTTCATCCAGATCACCATGTGCATAAAGGAATTTGCTCTTTTCTCAGACCAGTGGTGAGTCTTCATGAGGTTCAATCAGATACGGTTCCATTCTAAACATCAAAAGAATAAAGGGAATTGAACAAGATTTGCAGAAAATCTCATATGAGGCTTATTGAGATGTTTCTTAAAAGTTATGATTTAGAAAGATAACTCAAAGGCTGAGTGCATGCTTCATTCATGAGATTGGAGTTCAATCTCCAGCACTATATGTTTTCCTGAGCACTGCTAGGAGAGCAGCCCCAGAACACAGAGCCAGAAACATCACCATATGTGGCCCAGAACATTTTAAAAGAGCATAACAAAATTGTTATGCAAAATGTCACATAATTAATACTTTATATGTGTTGTTTTCTTCAGTGATGTGATGTTCAGAGCTATTTCAATCAAATTGGGATTGGGAAAATTACACTAAGAAGGCACAATATCATAAGAATAGCAGAGTGGAAAATTGGAAATAAGCCATGACCCTAAAATTAAGTTGATCACTTGATCACTTAACATCCCATTATTCAATGATTTGCTCGAGCAGGCGCCAGTAACATTTCCATTTGACCCTATCACTTGCCAGTGTAGCCCAATGGCATCTGGTTGCTTCAGGAATATGAAGAGCCTCAAACCGTTCATTCAGGGTCTTGATGAAGAAGTCTGACCATCTTATAGGTGGGCAGCCATGTGATCTTATGACATCCCATGGAATCCAGTCTGTAACTGCTCTAGTCCAGCGGTCATCTCCAAGTCGCATTACATGTCCAGTCCCTCTGATTTTCGATGCCTTGGCAAATGAGATAGCATCCCTGACTCTGGAACAGTGATGGAAGTCGGAGCTCTGGATTCCTTCTTTAACTTGAGTGAGGCATGATATTCCAATCATAGCTCTTTTGATTCCTCTTTGGGAGACCCGAATAGCATTCTCATTCTGCTTTCATAGGACCCAGGTCTCTGAGGCATATGTTAGTGTAGGGAGAATGGTGGAGTTGAAGAGATGTGCCCGGAGCCAGAGGTTCTTTGTCTTTTTAGCTATTTCTTTGATGTTTTGAAGGCATTCCATGCCTCTCTCTTCCTCCTGCGCAGCTCAGGTTTTAGGTAGTTCATCATGTTGACTTCTCAACCTAGGTACACATAACTGCTGCATTCAGAGATGTTTGTTCCATTGAGAGTGAATGGGGCCTCTGTAACTAGTTCATTTCTCATGAACATAGTTTTGTTGAGATTCAGCTGTAGACCTATTTTTCCACATTCTTGGTCAAAGTCAGCCAGCATTTGTGCCACTTGGCTAAATGGTTGGTGTTATTAGAACGATGTCATCAGCAAAGCTGAGGTAGTGTAGTTGCCGACCATCTATCTTCACTCCCATTCCTTCCCATTCTGATTGTCTCATGATGTTCTCGAGGGTGGTGCTGAAGAGTTTTGGTGAAATGGATCACCCTGCCAAACCCCTCTTTAGACATCAGTGATAACTTCTTTGTAGATTGGTGAGATCCTGGTGGTGAATCTGTAATACAGCTCATGAAGCATCTTGATGTATTGGGTTTGAACACCGTTTGGCTAGGGCTTTGATGACTGCTTCCATCTCCACAGAATCAAAGGCTTTCTTTAAATCAATGAACGTGAGACAGAACTCCCTACAAACTTCAACGAGCTTGGTTACCGTGGTGGCTATGGTTGATTTTGCTGAATCCTTTTCGGAAGCCAGCTTGCTCTCATGTTGTTCTTCATCTAATGTTCTGCCAATCCTGTTCAGGATGACTCGTGTAAACAGCTTGTAGATGACGGGCAACAGGCAGATGAGGCGATAGTTGCCAATGTCGTGAATGTCTCCCTTCTTGAACAGTAGAACTGTCCTACTGGTTTTCCATCGGGAAGGTACCTTGCATTCGGACAGGTAGCTTGTGAAGAGCCGAGCTAGTGTATTGATGAGTACCGACGGCTGATTCTTCAGGTGTTCGGGTCTGACTTTGTCTGAGCCTAGTGCCGTTCCCCTCTTTACCGACAAAATGGCATGTTGGATTTCGGAGGGAGAACATTGGGAACGACATATCCATCCTGGGGAATTTGATATGTGGGCAGGTGGACGTGGCTATCAAAGAGATCTGAGAAGTCATGGATAATCTTCTCCATTGTCTTTCTGAAAGATGTGTAAATCCATCAGGATGTTGGGGGGGCAGTCGTCTTGGTCTTATAGTCGGCGAAGGACAGGCAGGCATTGCAAATGCTTTTCCCGGATTCTGCTGCATCTTCTAGTATTTCTGCTCTTCTCTCTTTGAGGTCTTCCTTTATTGCTTCTCTGCACTGGTTTGCAAGCTTGGATGTTAGCATTTGGTCTCCTGAGGCTTGCGCATTGCCACGTTGTCAAATGAGCTCAAGGGTTTTTGAAGACAGAGATCCTTTTGTGGCTTTTTCTCTCTCGGCATTCTTCACACAACTATTTAGGTGCTGAACCAGTTGGTTGTATTCTTCATCGATGTCATCAATGTTGGTATCTTCCCATGTTGCCACAGTGGTGCCAAAGAGTTCCCAGTTGGTGGTCATTCTGGTAGTTCTCTTCTTAAACTTTTCAGTTTAAGAAGAGAACCCTAAAATTAAGTTGTAACCCTAAAAAATGTTTGACCTGACTGAACTAAACCTTGTACCTCCACTCTTCTCTTAAAGCAGATAGTAATTTCTAATTTATATTTTTTAAGTTGAATATTCTGTTACTTGAGATATGGAATAACCTAATACTTGGCCTAATACGACTTGTCTGTGGTTGGTTTGAAGATCTACAAATAAGTTTCCTTATAAGTTAATATGTAGGGTTTTGGGTTTCACTAGGAAAAGAGAAAACAGTTTATTTGCAAACATATTTTCCTTGAATCTTTTGTAGAACTGTGACCACAGGACGAACAACTTAAGAATCCAAAGAAATTGCTACCAATTAGAGCACTTGCCTACCTGCAACAAACACCAGAAATCATGTAAGCTAGAAAGAAAAAATGAAGTTAAAATTGCTGTTCAAGTGTGAGGAATTTTATGAGAGAGTTTAGAATAAGCCTTAAACGTATAAACTATAGTGCAAGTTACTGTTGTGGAAGGAAATCTCATTCTCCAGACTCTTCTCCATGAGCCTCACTGGAAAACAAGAGAAAGAGAGAGACAGGGAAAATGTGTGGAGAAGGCATTCCTTTGGGTTCATGTCTGTGGAAGGGAAGAGCAGTCACTGAGATGAAGTACAAAGATTTCCTATCTTTCCTACATAATAAAAGCCTTATCCCAGAGGGAAATGTCCTTTAAACCCTACTATCCTCAGAGCACAAATGAAAACATTCAGGGGACGAATTGTAGCTGAAGACTGAGATAAAAGTCCTTTTGGAAAGGACAAAAAATATGCCCACGGCTCAGTATATTAGATATCCGTTGCAGTTGAGCAAGCAAAAGAATTACTGATAAGGCATTACTTCTACAATCCAGAGTTAGAGTGAGTATGTATCTAGTATAAGGAATAGAACAGAAATATTTAAAAAACTCTTCATTCCACCCTCAGTCATAGGCTACAAGTTCAAGAAGTAAATAATAGCAGTATTCAGTAATATGAAGAAAGAACTTACTAAGGCTCAAGCATAAAGAGAAAATCTAGATATTGGAAAAACCTCATAAACCACTCTTGGTTCAGGGTAATATTATAAATTAAAGTTTGTGGTACAGTAAGGATATCCATAGCAAAAATAAAACCAAAATAAACCCTATTTTTGTCTAGGTTGACCATTCTACACACAAAAAGACCTAGCAAAATTAGGGGCTTCCCATTATCCAGCATAGTTTATTTAGCTCAATTCATACTGTTCTGAAGCAGATGCCCAGTTTTCAGCCAAAAAAAAATCACAAAACATGTAAGACAACAAACTAAAATAACATACAGAATCTTTTTTTAATTAAGTATTTTATTATACCACCATGAGATATACAATTACAATGATGTTCATGTTTGGGTTTTAGTCATACAGTGTTCCAGCACCCATCCCTCCACCAGTGCCCATCTCCCTCCATCACTGCCTATCTCCCACCACCAACATCCCCGATTTCCTCCCTCCCCCAGCCAACCTCCATGGCAGGTTCTTTATTTCTTTTCCTTTCTATCATTCTCTTTTCCTTCCCTTCCAGATTGTGAATTACAGAACATACATTAAAGGGTTGTCATGTGTATCTTTTGCCTGTGTTTAATGCTCAGTTCTAGGTTGGTACTAGTACTTTCGACAATTGTTAGCACACTGTTCCATTTTCTGTCTTACCTAGCCTCTGACTCCCACACGTTTGCTGATAATTTCTACCTTTGACAAGACCTCCTGATACATGTTTCACTTGACCTTGGATATTGGTATCATAATATGTACATATATATTTATGTCATGCAAATAAATGCAGTCATTCTATATCTGTCTCTCTCCTGGCTAATTTCACTCAACATGATCCTCTCCATGTCCATCCATTTATAGGCAAATTTCATAACTTCATTTTTCCTAACAGTTGCATAGTATTCCATTGTGTAGATGTACCAAAGCTTCTTTATCCCGTTATCGATTCTCGGGCACTCTGGTTGTTTCCAGATTCTGGCTATTGTAAATAATGCTGCTATGAACATAAAAGTAGGGATGGTGTTTCCACTGCATATTTTTGGCTTCCCAGGAGTGGTATGACTGGGTCAAATGGGAGTTCAATTTCTAGTGTTTGGAGGAATGTCCATATTGTTTTCCAGAAAGTCTGTGCCAGCCGTCATTCCCACCAACAATGGATGAGTGTTCCCTTTTCCCCATATCCATGCTAGCAGTTGTTGTTTTCGCTCTTTGGGATATGTGCCAGTCTCTAACACACAGAATCTTATTTATATAGGGGACTATGTTGGAACTCTCAGACAGGGACTTTAAGATAATTATGATTAATATGTTAAAAGCTAGTAGACATGATAGACAATTTGCATGAACACATGGGAAATTCAAGCAGAAAAAATGGAAACTGAAAAACACTAGAGGTAAAGAATATGGTAATAGAGCAGAAGAATGATTTTTATAGGCTAATCAGAAGACTTGACACTTATTAAAAGGAAATCATTGAATTTGAAGATGATAAATAGATGATTCTTAAAACACAAAGGAGATAAATAAGAACATTAGTGTAAAGCACCCAAAAGTTGTAGGATAATATAGTTTCTAATGTGTAATGGCAGCCTCAAAAAAATAAAGAAACCAGGAAACTAATTTAAAAGTTAACTATCAATAATTTTTTCTGAATGTTTGTTGAGTCCCTGTGACTTATAAAGTTGTTGATAATAGAATCATTTCAGCAGAGACAGAGAGAGAGACAGAGAGAGAAAGAGAGGAAACGGGGGTACCTGCTAGTGAGGCAGCCTAGG